>JAGKQL010001066.1:0-26872 GCA_018398635.1 Cyprinodon brontotheroides
GGTCAGAACACAGAGGCGACTGAAATGAATGCAGTCAATGCATGGTTAGTCTATAAAACATGGATGTGTGTGCGGGGGGGACCCAGCTGCAGCAGCTGCAGCAGCTGCAGGGGGGCGGCGCCCCCCCCCCCCCCCCCCCCCTGTTGGTTCTTGAAGTACGTTTGTCCAGCATAAAGTCACCCTCCACCTTGCTTATTATTTCCTCATGTTTTTTCTTTCTCCTAATTTTCTTTCTCTATGAGGCTCAGTTCTCTCTGTTCTTTCCATCTCACACCTCGGTAACGCCTCTGTCTCTGCCTCTGTAATTTCACATCTATCCTGTCTGGGGTATTATCTTGGAGGGCTTCAAAAGCTGAACAATCCAATCAGACCACTGCAGGGTCGTACTGCCTTAAGGAAAGTAAAACATCTTCATTTCCAAGGCTGTCCTGCCACCATGTGGCGACACAGTGAAAAATATACACGCTGCTGCTGACAAGTCAGTTAGAAGAACAGTCCCCATCAGTCTAATGCCTCTCTCTGGTTCACCTTTATTCTGCTGAGACAGCTTTTACTTCTCTCTTATCTGAATGTTACGTGATGTTTTTTGTATTTTTTAGGTCTTAGTAATATGGTTTAACTTACCTGGTGGAGGTTGGTTGAGGACATAAGCTGCCGTTAGACCTATTTAAGGGTGGCTTCAGTCATCCTTTTCTTTTGGCATTAGCTGTACCCTATAAATATTTTGTGATTTTTAAAAATATTTTTTTCTGAATTTATTTTTTCCTCATATTTTCCTGCAAAAAAACAAAATGCAGTAAAGCAATCAATAAAAGCTTAAGTAAAAGAAGACAAGTTAATCTTAAAATACTCAGAAAAAAGAATCTGTTTCCTCTCGCTTTCCCCTATCTATCACCCTCCCCTTCTCCCCATAAACAACACCTGTCGCTTCAGGGACAGAAGTGGGACTCCAGACTTGCAGGTGAGAGGGACTTGTGGAAATATTAAGACCTAATTTTAGCCAGGAGAGACTTAAAGTAGTAAAAGAATAGAGAATAGTGTAAAAATAAGTTAATACCGTATTTAAAACATAACTGAACCCATGGGCGTAGGTTTGCATAGGGGCCATAGGGAAATGTCCCTACCAAAATTTTGAACCGACCTAATTGTCCCTAATTTCAATACCTTGGATGTGAGCACATGTTTATAATTGGCGGCGGTGAAGTGCTGCAGCAGTGGCTTTTCCTCTCGCAGCTCCTCTGCCTGCTCTCTCCTGTCCCTTTCATGCAGAAGTATCGAACCAAAGCTTATTTAACTCAACTCTCATTAAGTTGTTCTGCCTTAAGTTCCTCCTTCTCTCTTTTTTGTTTCTAGTCCGCAGCTGGAGCACAACATTGAAAATTTATTCACACTAGAATGCCGCAGCTAAAATTAATATTAGGCTACAAAACTAGTCCCCCCAAAAAAAAACTAAAAAACAAAACCCTTTTTCTTTATAAAAGCTGAAATATTCACAGGTCGGCTGCGGTTCACAGGTCTGAAGACTGCTGGAAAAATTGGCAAATAAAGGCTGAAAGCCATCAACATTTCTGATTCTTAGCCACAGCCAGCTAAAAAAGAAAATGTTCCTTTTTACCGATATTTAGTTGATATTAATGTTTTCATTTTTTTTTGTTTTTTTAATTTGCTACAATTTTATGGTTATAACTAGTCTAAGTGGGTTGCTCTGTTAGAAATAGCAGAAAGAAAACATTTATATTACTGAAAATGTTGGGTAATTGTCCCTATACTCCTGTTAATGATGTTGATAATACTAAATTAGTTGACGATTATTGAAATAATCCTATTAATGTTTTTTTTTTCAGCCCAGATGGGAAATACATGGAACCAGCTGCAGTTAATGATCCTGGCAGTTTAAACATAGTGGGGGTTAGAAATTTTTGTAGAATATGTATTATTTTGCTTGATACAGAGATTATTTAAAAGGTAACAATCTAATATCAGAGTGGGAGGGTTTAACTCTGCTGAATTCTATATATCTTCAAAAAGAAAGTAAATACTGAATTACCTTCCTATATATATCGGTCATTCAAATGAAACTGTTTTCAAAAGGGTTGAAAACAGTCCCAATTCCACATTTATCCAGAGTCGGTTATACTTCCCAAGAAACATTGATAAACAGCATCCTGTGTGTTTAATGTAGTGTAGAGCTTATAACATTTTTTATTAATGGAGCAAAATGTTGCTTTTCTCTTTTTAACAAGGAAGGTTCCTCTGAGCTGCCCTACGGATGCTCAGCATCGGGGGTATGAAAATGCATATTGCATAGCACCACGATTTGAAGGTACCAGACCAGCCAGGTAATGCCACCCACTAAAGTTCCCAGAACCAAACCCCATTTGCTTCACTTCCGACCAGCACCACAGAATTAGGAGTCCAATTTGACATACTGCCCAGTTTGATGCTGGGTGCGAAAAGATTCTCCTTATTTGTCAAACCATTTTTGGGTTTTAACTCCAACATGATCCCATCACGCTGGACATTTCTCACGTTAGAGAAGACGAACATGCTTCTTGTAAGAGAGTTGGGTAAAATATTACTTCATTCTTGTAATTTTAGGACTTTATTCTCTTGATATTACGACATTATTTTATGACTATGATCATGAGATCCTGTCTCGTAATTTTTATTAACTTCAACCCTTATAATAAAGCACGACTTTTATTCTACCAAGTAATAGAAAAATCTGTCCACGCAGTCCACGGAAAGTTCGCAGTGAAGAAACGGAGCCGGGTAGTCGATGCAGGCGGATGCGATCTGCGGCTGCACTGCAATATCGCGGGACGCTGCACCGTCTCACTGTCCCCTGTTAGTGAAAAGAGAGCGTGGCGAGCCTGTGCAAGGCTCTCAATTTACCGGGTCGGTCCTCCACGTTCCTTCTCTACCTTGTCACCTGTTGGCGGTGGGTCTTTCACCCGAAAATTTAGATCCCGTAGCTGATACAATCCCGCTGAAATGAGGCTTTTCTCTCCACACTTGCAGGGTGGCTGGGCTCTCCCTTAGGGAATGGGGGGTGAGAGAGCACCGGTCATTCGGGGAGGGCTCAAGTAGAACGGCCGCCTCGCCTCCATCCCGAGGAGTCGGCTGAGGTGGCTGGGACATCTTCTTCGGATGCCCTCTGGCTCTCACCCTCGAGGTGTTGTCCCAAGAGCATGTCCCAATCGCCAGATGAGGTTCGATGCAAAGGGCCACCCAGCCATCAACGCTGGAGAGCATTCATATGTCCTCCGGCGCAGCCTGGGAGCCGGCACTGCCCCCAGAGAGCTGGAGTGATGCCCGCAAGCGGAGAGGGAAGCCTGGGGAGTCTCTGCCTAGCAATTGCCACTGCAACCGGTTCCCGATAAAGCGGAGACGACGTAGTGAATACAGTACGTACGAAAACAATCCCAAGCCCTGGTCCCTATGTACTACCTCTTATTGGTGAACTCCTAATTTTATAATCTGTCCTGCACACACTACTACCATTAAAAGGATTTAAGAAGCTGAACTTTAAAGAGCCTTCCCTCTATCCAAATATCCCACCATGATTGAAGAGCCACTGAAAAAAAAATTATCCCCTTTTTGTAGCCTAATAAACCAGAATAAATGTGAGATTAAATGTGTAATTTAGTCTGGCCCTGATGAGTGAGACATCGGAAGATTGTTGATGAGAACAACCCGTTGTCTTTCAAACCAGGTCTGTGCCTGTTGGCCAACGCTCTGACCAATGAGCGCAACTGACTGTGACGTAGGAAGCGCGACGGAAAGCTGGTGGAGGAAGTGTAAACAAACAGCCTGTTGGTAAAATGGCGTATATGTCCTTCTTAAAAATGAACGAACGTAGAGCCTCTTCCTATCTAATCCTTCCAAAACTGATTCCAAAGCCGAGTCAAAAATCGCCATGATAGCCAGCGGTTCTTCACATACGGCTATGCCGAGAGAAGGCCGCTGAAGACGGGCTGCGGTTAGCCCTGGCTGCCGCTAGCCTCGGAGCTCCGTTGGTTGCCGCGGTCCACCCAACTTTGGAAATAGTTTTTTTAATTACGCATTAAATCGGTAAATGGACCATATAGTGACGTTTTAAATTAATATATATTCTCTGCTCTCTAAATTATATTAAACGCATTAACTTTTATTGAACAACAGCAACAGAAAAAAGAACTTTTAACTTTCAATGGAGCGCTCCACTGAAAGCTTTTTCTGTATTTCTGCTTCGTCGCGGTGCGCATGCTACTGTTCCAATAGTTACGCTGCCGAAAGCCTGCGGTAAGTTCCAGAAATGGCGATCATTACTACCTATTAAACCAAGTCCAAAACCCTACAAAGGACATTACATTAGCTAAATCATTGGACTCTCCCAACCCTTGCCAGACGTAAATCCGGGAAAAAAGTACTGTGATCTTCGTCCTCCTCGATGAACGGGACCCCACTACCTACTCACATAGGGGATCTATTTCATACCTCCGTCTCTCTGATGGAGCCGCAAGCGGCTTGCCAGCACCGTAAAGGGCCCAGCGCAGGGAGCCTGATCCTGTGCCATCACCTTTAAACACCAAAGGCCCCGCTGAGTGGGTGCGGCATCCTCAGCGTCTCGGTGCATCGCGTCTCAGACCCTCGGCGCTTGCGGGGTTTTGCAGTGGCTTCACCAGGCCACCGCTCTGCATGTGGAAAATTAATCTCCCCTTGGGGACAACCGTTCAGCAAATTCTAAAGTCTAAAGTCTAAAGTTATCATGCCCTCAAAACCTCGGCCCCTGATTTGCAGCCAAAAATTCAAAAACACATCCCTCCTCCTGCATGTTTGTGATTTCTGTCTGGATTGGCCCGCCAGTTCAAGGACATTGATCGAGGCCAGGCAAAGAAGTTTTTGGCCGCTGGCAGGTGGGGTTAATTTACTAGGCTACACATTTTGTTCTAAGGCAACTGAATCGGCTGGTTTTAGAGCGAGAGTTCAGGTTTTTAGAAATTAGGTTTTGCTTCAAGTTTGTTCAGTGCTAGTGTTCCTCTATGTCCACGCTATTGTAGTCAAAGTTCCATAATAGTGCCTTCACGAAGTCCTCTAAAAGCTGAAGCCCGCAGTAGTTTTATGGACCTTAGGTTTAGTGCCATCACAGCTGTTCCAGACATGACCTGAAATCAATCGCGTCGAAAGCAAGGCGGCAACCGTTTCAGTAAAATCCTTCCCAGTGCCAAACCCCAATACAGTTTGCCCTGGACCTTACAGCAAGTTCCCTACTGCTGTCTGCTCCTCCTCATATCTCCCACTCAGCGGCACAGCCTCAGAATCCACCCAGCGTAACGTTTGTCCTGTCTGTATTTGTCGACGTTCCTGACATCCTGCAGCCGGTTTCAACAACTTATCAATCTCGAAGCGTTTACCATCCCATACGTTTTAAATCTTATGAGCCGCGATCTTCAGTTCGGGTATAATTGATAAAATATGGGAACCGCCTTCTGCAGAGTAGTAAACATCTTGTTTCAAATAACTTTATGCTTTGTCTTTCCAGCCCCAAACCACTCAACCTGTTCTTCTAGTTGACATTAGTTAGATGTTATTTCTTGTTCGTCTTTATTTTTATTTTGTTATCTTAGTTTAGTTTCTTTTATGTCTTTTTTCGTTTCAATCAGTCCAATGTTGGTCAGCTGATGCCAATAATTAACCGAGTTCACAAGAGTTCAGACTTTCTTTAGTTCATGTTCTACTAGTTAAATAGCTGTCCAAAGCATTTAACTATCATGCCATACCAGTTTTTGAGATTGCTTTGGTATCATGAGTTGGATCATTTCTTAACAACCAGAGCAGAGATCTCTCAAACCGAAATCCCACATCCTCCGCATACCCCGCTCCGGTCCAGACCGCCTGCGCAAATCAAAGCCTACAGCGGAACTTCCTGGTTACTTGCCGGGCAGAGAGCACCAGCGCTGGGGAGAGGCAGCGACTCACCGGTGTCTGCGCTGGATGTAAGGGAGGATGACCAACAGTCCTTCTACATTTAAATAGCTCTTTTAATAGGCACCCAAAAACCTCTTCGGATAATTCCTTATTTCATCCGTTACCAACATTATTTCTTCTACATTCCATTTTGACTGAAAAAAGCTATGCCTCGGCTGCATTCATTAACCAACGTCACAAGCATAACCAGTCCTCGATTGGTTTCTGCGATACAACGAGTTGATAGGCTGAGATTCCGCTCCAGCCTATCAGCAGAGCTCCTCGCCTTCTCATGAGCCTATCATCATCAGAGTCATCGTCCCTTCCTGCTGAACGCTGTACCTCCCCTGCCGCTTCTCCCACTTCACCTCACCGGTCTCCTTTGGGCTCCTCATTATCCAGCCTCACAGACGTCTCTAACCTTCCAAAAAAGTTAACAAAAACAAACCACTGGTCTTCTCTTGTTAGCGTGCAATGCTCCACATATCCATCTGGAAACCTTCCGTAGAAGTAATTTTTTGGGAAGGCGAAAATACTGGTTAGCTGATTGGCCTATGTTGGTGGAGGACGGCCGGGCCAAATAAAACCATTAGATCAAGGAACCATATGGCGGCGTACTAACAGAAACAGAGCGGCAAGAGGAGCCAATTGATAGATCAAACTCTGTGCCCGCCCATACAGTTTCCTGGAGAAGAGCAAAAAACATCTTTTTTCTCTGAGAAAAGCCTCCAGAGCAGTGTTTTTGCTCTTCTTTCAGTGAAGAAATACTGTAATTCGATAAAACTTGCTCGATAGCCACGCTAACGCTTAAGTTCGGTTCATGCGGCTGAAGCCGCCATGTTCTTTTTAGACTGAACTGTCGCACTTCTCAAGTTGCCGCTCACAACTCCTCCAACCCTCCTCAAAGCGAACGCTGACTGGACGTTCGTTTGGTGAACGGCTCCAAATTTTCTTCCACGGAGACTCTCCAGACTGATTAGCGAGTTAAATCTCGAAAGCTTGCGAGATCAGGATGGTCTCACAAGGCTAGAAAAGACGATGTCCTTTGTTCCCCTCTAAAGGGGTCGGGGTTGCGATGATAGCAGAAAGGCATCAACTCAATTGCTGCATTGTAGATTTTTTGAAAGCTGAAATCTGAGTCCAGCCCCTCTGTTTAAGGTTGGTTTTTCTTTCTTTGCAGAGCCTCAAACTTGGAAACAGTCCAGTGTTTTTTTTTATATTTTTGGAATGACTGTGACCTGGATGACTGAAAATCTTCACCAGTCTCTAACCTTCCTTACGTAAAACTGCATTCAGCATCGTCTTCTGGTCTGAGCACCAAAGACTTAATTTCTTCATGTCAGCAAAATGTTCAAATTGCTGAATTTCTCCATGTGAATCTTTGTAGGATAAAATATTTCATGGCTTAAAAGGGTTAATTACGTTTACCTCTCTTTGTATTTGTAAAGAACTTTTGGGAGATTTTTTGACAGTATTTTTTTTATTTTAATCAGATGTTATGATGGGTAATTCTGTGCGTCTAAATATTTTTCCCCCCACTCTATTTACTTTTACTCCATGGTGTTGGAATGATTTGAAATGTGGGGAAATTTGGCACATTGGCTAGGGGAGGAGAGGTTTTTCTCTGCATCCCGTGTTAGTTGGAGTATATTATTTAGAACAATTTTATTTTGATTGATATTAACTTCCACCTGTGTTTGATGCACATCTAAAGTCTCTTCTGCCACGTTGGGTGGAGGCTATGAGGACACAAATGCAGCAAAGAGGAGGCAGAGGTGAGTTTTGCTGATTTAATAAAGACTATCAGGTAACTGAGGCAAAAATACAGGGAAAAAAAATACAGAAAACCAAAGAATCCAAAGAATGTCAGGGAAAAACACACATGGAGAGCAAGAGACCAGGAAGCAACAGAACAAGAAGCCAGCCCTGAGTTAAAGCTCTGCTGCTCTTTAAAGCCCAGAACTGTGATGAGACTGATGAGCTCCACCTGTGTGGACTACCCAGGCTCTCCACAAAGATCCTCTCTGCCACAGATGCACAACTCGCACTAAAACATAAAGGAACCTTGACAACTTCAGGTGAATCATTAAACAGGGGAGACATTTAATCATAGAATGTTTAATCTCTTTTAAGCTAAAGCCTCATAGTAAAACTCAGACAAATGTGTTTCAACAGGAATGTAAATATTCATTAAGCACATGCTTAAAAGAAAAATAAATTGCTTTAATTGGTAAAAATAATTGATTAAAGTTGGCCCAACCTAATTTATTTAAGTTATAAATTTTCAAAACTAAATTGATTAATTAGGATGATTTTTATTTAAATACTTGCTACTAATTGAAGCAATTAATTTAAATTGGATGTGCATTTTATTTTTTTTAGAGTGTATGACAAATAAGTAAAAACTATAAGTATATATCAAGTTTGCACTGGTTGCTTTACAGCCAAGGTAACAGTTTACCAAGCATCTACTTATCCAGCAGCAAAAGAAGATCAAACAATCAAAGTATTATACATTTTGTGGGTATTCAGAAGCGACTCAGCATCCTGCAGCCCCAACTCAGACACCGCATGGCAAATCCATGAAAGGTGAAAAAGGAAAAGAGTAAAGTGTTTAGGAGTGAGAGCTACTGAGAACGTGAAAGAAGAGTGCTGCTGTTCCTGGAATCGTGGGCCGCCTTTTACAGCTGCTTTCTCGTATCTCTGCTTCTGTCTCCTTGAACCCCATGCGGCCTCAGCAGATGGCGGCTCACACTGAGAAACCTGGATTTCTGCTGGGGAGTTTCTTTCTGTTAAAGGAGTTTTTTCCTCTCCACTGTCGCTGCCAGTTACCTTACTCTGGGTGGGAATGGCTTTCAAGTCTAATGAGTCGGTGCCAAGCAATTTGGTTTTCCTTAGGAGACATGAGAACTGTGTGTGTTTTGCAAGGCGTGGCCTTGAGATGATGTTATTTATGAATTGGCGCTATAGAAATGAACTGAATTGAATTTAACTAACTTGCTTAGCAAGAGAATAACTTCTCAGTCATACCTCCTGCTGTGCCTGTTGCAAATCTAAACTTTAATCCCCACCTGGATGACTTAGAGCTGAGCTGGGTCGAGGCTATGTTGCAGCTATCACCAACAATAACTAAACTACATTAAAGGAATAGTTCATTACGGACCTTACCTCCTCTCTCTCATCTTGTTTTACTGTTTCGTCTCTGCTTCTCGTAGAATTTCCTGATATCCATCTACAAACCAATGCAGTAATTTTCTAGTTAGTAGCCTATAAATCATGTGGTTTCAATTGGAAAAAATAATAAAATTGACAGGTAAGAAACATTACCAGAACTAAAAATGCGTCATGGGTCACACAGTGTCCCATCCAACTCAGTTGAGAGCAGCGTGTTAATTTACCTGCAGTTCATGCAGTAACATGCGCTGACGTGTGGGCGCTAATACATCCTCAATTTGGAGTTACCAACACACTTGCTGCGCATTTGAGTAGAAATATACGTCTCCTTCCGTTGGAAATATCTAAATTGATGCATTAAAAAATGGAATACTGTTGCAAATATTCATGAGATTTATACTGGGGCACAGCTCATTTATACTGGGGCACAGCTCATTTATACTGGGGCACAGCTCATTTATACTGGGGCACGTGCCAGTAAATGGGGTCTGGCGACGCCGATGTTCACTAATGTCCATGTTTAATTTTTACTAATGCCTTTTAGTCCATTCTTTTTAACTTAAATATATAGTATACAGAAAATGCAGCAGAATACATTAACTTAGATTGGGAATATAGATTTGAAACAAACTTTCTCCAAAATCCAGTTTAAATGAAAAAAATAGTGCAACTGGCTTCTGGTACCATCACATTTGGAATAAACAGCATAAAACAAAGCCAACAACCCAGTTATACATAGAAAAGCAAACAGCCAGTAATTTGTGGCTAATGGACGTCTTTTAGAGCAGCGGTCCCCAACCACCGGGCCATGGACCGGTACCGGTCCGTCGGTCATTTGGTACCGGGCCGCACAGAATAATTTATCGACGATCAGAGTCTGAGTGATGTTTTATTTTGAAAAATCTAAAAAATTGCGGTATTCTTTCCCAATAACATCAGTCGGTGCATCTATGCCTCTTGACACAGGTTAAGACTCATCCTATCTATAACATCCTATCTTTGTGAAGCGGGATTTTCTGCGGTTACAGCGACCAAAACAAAGCTATGGAGCAGACTGGACATCAGGAGCACACTTCGTGTGTCATTGTCTCAGATTACGCCTCGATGGGACCGGCTTGTTTTATTTTTATGCTGTTTGTATTTGATGTTACAGTATGCCAGTCGTATCATTTTACTTGATCGTTTTTACAAAGAGTATAAATCCCGGGTCTGCGAAAATATTGTCTGACATATAGCAGTCCGTGGTGCAAAAAAGGTTGGGGACCGCTGTTTTAGAGAACACAATTCAGTGAGTAAAACATTTTACACACCGTGAACAGCTATCACAGCTAATTTTAAAAGTCATCCTGACTGGTTTGTAAAAAATTAAGGCTTAGATATCATTTAACACCCTTTTATATCGTGTTTCAATAACTACATCATGTGCTAAATACACAAAATGGTACACCTACCGAGACAACTCGATTGAGATTCATATCAATTTCCAACGGAGTTCAACAACATTCACCAGCCTGGTGTATCTGCAAATAAGCTATGAAATATATTCTGAATCCTTTTTATGCTTAAATTGCTTTTTATGGAAGATTTACCTCGTTTCTATATGCTGCCACCCAGTGGTGAAAATCGGAGTTGCACTTGATTTCCTAATGTCAGCAGGAAATGCATTACATTGAGGTAATTAAGGGGTTAAATTAACAGGGTTACAATAAATACATTCGGAAAACAGGAAAACAGCATTTTCATATTTAATTGGATTTAATTTGGGGATACATTCTTTTATACCTTTCAAAAAATGATAATGGACCATCCTCCTGGTGCCATATAGGCTATAACAGTCAAGTGGAGAACCCTGCGTGTCAAATATTGAAAGGGATACCCGGTGTGTCATTATGTGACGCAGAGGGAGCCTGACCAAGCGTCCAAATGTGACGAGTTGGGATGGAGAATGTGTAGGAATATTTTCTTAATTGAATACTTCAATACTTCAACTTGAGTAGATGTTTAAACGAGTAACTTTTAATTGTAGTTGATTAAGTTTTTAATAGTATCAAGTACTACTATTGAGTACTTCGTCCACCACAGTGGAGATTAAGAAAAAAGCAGCTTTGGATTGAAATTTCTTTCCAAATTCAGATTCAGATTTATTGCACAATATTTCAAACTATGGTAGAAAACCTTAGAAAGCGGCCAGTGAGCTTTAGAACTCGCTCCTTTGCCTCATTAAATGCAAACTTTGACTGAACTCACCTTTGGGTGAGGATAAAAATATATTACTGCAGAAAAACGTGCTTTGTTTGATGCTAATTAGCTGGTGCAGTTAGCACGCTTTTCTAATTGATCTCACGCACGCGTGCGTGCGCACGCTCACCCGCTGCCATGGAAACGGAGCACCAGCCATCTTTAACGCTCATTTCTAACCTGAACCTTGGAGATTGCAGTTGCTGCTTTCTGTGGTTTGCTAATCTGCTAAAGGTGGGCTTCACATCGCTGGACAACTGGTTCCTGGATCATCTGAAAGGTTTGTGTCACTCTTTTACTATGTTAATTAAAAACAAAAATGTTATGTGAAAAATTATTAGTTTTAAGTTTTTTCATGGAAGTTGTGACAGCTAGCTTAGCTTAGCTTCTAGCATCTTTGACATCTCAGAGATTAAAAGTGTTTTGTGTTTTTGTCAGGAATGTTAACAGTGATTTAGTGATTTAAAAAATATATTTGTGTTTAAGAAAAACACCTTTGTTGAATTTGAGGTGAAATGTTTGTAAACTAGATGTGCTAGGTCTATGATTTTTAAAAAATGCCCTGAAAATAAGTTTGCTCTATATGAAAATGTTGGTGAAATTACAATAAATAAATATAAAAAGACAGTTGAAGGAAATTTAGCATAATATATTATCAAGCTAAACTGTTTATTTTTTTGTATTTGATAAAAATATATATCATTTTGAGTGTTTTGGAAGTTGACTGAATTTCTCCTGATAAACAACTGGGAAATAAAAGATAAAGATTCTCAAGTTGTTTAATTTAGTTAATGTGTTTAGGAAATGTTAGGTTTATAACCATTTTTTTTTTATTTAAATAGATTTTTATTGGTTGGAAATGGGAGGAATGATAACAGAAATGTAATGATATAAAACAAAAACACCTTTTGGTTTGTGAGAATAATCTTTGATGAATTTATTGTGGAAATGGTTGAAAACATACAAAACAGTTTTAGAATAAAACGTTTTTTTTTAAATATATTTGAACTTGAAAAGGAAGTTCTTTTTTAAAACATGCAGTGGTAAACATATTGGTCTCCATGGATACCTTAGTAGAATGCATTAAACAGGGTTTTAAGGTGGCATATATTTTTGACTTTAATGGAAGGTCAAAGGTGTTAAAAATTTGTGATTTTAAAAGTTTCTGGATTCAGAGGATCGTTTTTGGTGAGTTTGGTATCAAATTCTTGCAAAACAAGTTGGCGCCTGGCCCCTTCTGTCAGAGAAGGACTCGAAGAACAAGTATGGTCTCCTTAATACAACAATAAACAACTTTAGCTTTTAAAATTATTTTGAAAGGTCACGTATTTCTTGTTATATTAATAAAACCCTAAACATTATCATTTTTTTTTTAGTTTTGTTTCCTAAAACACTTTAATGTTTGCACTTGACTAAAAATCAGATCCTTTACATTTTTGGGCAGTAAAATGTTTAGAACCTGGCTGAGTTTATTATAAGTGCTGTCATTGTGAGGAAAGCGTAAAGAATAAATGTTTGATTCAATATATTATTTAAAAGTGTTTCTGCAGCCCTTGTTTTGATCTTCAGGTGAATGTAAATAATTGAATCTTATCTGTCACCAGAAATAATACAGCTTGTTTACAGATGACTTCATCATTTTCTAGATCTTCAAAACATTTAACGCTGGATGGTTTCTTCTAAACAATTAAAATTTCTGTATAGGATCCCCTTTCTTAGATTTGTAGAAAAAAATTGAATCTGAATTGTCCCTCTAATTGTCTGCACCTGCGCATTGGGTGCAGAAGCCTGTTAAAGGGCAGTATTTTCAGAGCCCCAAGACCATAAAATTCTGAGACGCTGATTGGCCATTAAATTATTCAATTCACCTAGCAATAGTACATGATTGGCAGATTCTATGCACTTGTGGGGTAGTCTAATCAGAGCCCCAAGACAGAGACGGTAGGAGTCTGTCTGTGGAAATCCACAAATGAATAACAGTAGATAGGGAAATGTACTGAGACAGGAGCACACAATCGTATACGCACATATATACATATTTTTAAATATTTCTGTGTGTATTAATTTTAGTATTATTGTGTCTTTTACAACGATGTCCATTTTTATTTTAAAACTAACCAAACCACTAACATTCTTAATATGTTTTTTATTGGGTTATTTTAGCTCACAGATCAATGTTCTTATTGATTAAATCTACTTTAACCTGACAAACTCACACAGGCACATCCAGCAACCTAAAATAAAGCATTTCATTTTTTATTTAATGTTCCTTTATTAACGTTCCTGGTCTAATGATGTCTTTCCCTCACAGTTCCAGTCGCCGCCCTTCCTGACCCGGAGCTCCCGTTCTAGATTCAGGAACTGGGTAATTTTAATTTCAATTTTAATAACGTCATGGGAGAACTGAGGAGAAGGATGATAATGAGGAGGTTGAGAGAACTGTTACACATTGAGGAGGTGGAGGAAGGTTTTTTTGATGTTGAGGAGGAGGAGGTAGAGGCTGAAGCATTAGTGGTGGAGGAGAATGAGGAGGTGGAGATACAGGATTTTGTGGAGGTAGAGGTTGAGGACGAGGTTGAGGATGAGGATGAGGCTGAGGACGAGGATGAGTATGATGGGTATTTTTCTAGCGAGTCTCTTGGTGAGGCTGAGGACGAGGATGAGTATAATAGGTATTTTTCTAGCGAGTCTCTTGGTGGGGCTGAGGACGAGGATGAGTATTATAGGTATTTTTCTAGCGAGTCTCTTTATGGGGCTGAGGAGTATGATGGGTATTTTTCTAGCGAGTCTCTTTATGGGGCTGAGGATGAGGATGAGGATGATAGGTCTTTTTGTAGTGAGTCTCTTGATGAGGCTGAGGACGAGGATGAGGATGACGAGGAGGCTGAGGATGACGAGAAGGCTGAGTATGAGTTTGAGGCTGAGGATGAGTTTGAGGCTGAGGATGAGGCTGAGGATGAGGATTATAGGTCTTTTTCTAGCGATTTTCTTGAGGTATCTAGTGCGTTCTCCGGATATGACACCACAAGCTCTGAGGAAGAAGACGATGAAGATTCCCCGGACTGCCAAGAAGACCGTGCCTCTAGGAAAAGGAGAAGAGACGAAGATGAGGAAGATGATGAAGACAATGACCACCTTCCACCTCCTCTTCGGTTCCCCCTGAGGATCCCCCCCCCCTTCAGACTCCCTTGGAACCAGGAGGAGCCGGAGGATTCCCCGGACTGCCAAGAAGACCGTGCCTCCAGGAGAAGGAGAAGAGAGGAAGATGATGAAGAGGAGCCCCCTGGGAAGAGGCCTTGTGGCGAGAGGCATGTTTGAGAAGAGGGATTTCAAGAACCTTCCTTTAACGCCTTCAACTATCTATTTTATTGCTGATTTGGTGACTTTTGGAGGTGGGAAGGCTGAAGGACTGGAAACAGTCACACCTAGATATCATTTATAGATCGTTTTTATATCTGGCAGGTCTAGGGATGCCTTAGGTAGCGTCTTGCACCGTGGCTTTTCTTTACCCCGCTGCTAGATTTATTTTTTTAGATGCTAAGGAGTCTGGCAGGTCTAGGGATGCCTTAGGTAGCGTCTTGCACCGTGGCTTTTCTTTACCCCGCTGCTAGATTTATTTTTTTAGATGCTAAGGAGTCTGGCAGGTCTAGGGATGCCTTAGGTAGCGTCTTGCACCGTGGCTTTTCTTTACCCCGCTGCTAGATTTATTTTTTTAGATGCTAAGGAGTCTGGCAGGATGCCTAGGGATGCCTAGACAGAAATTTTTTTAGATGCTAAGGAGTCTGGCAGGTCTAGGGATGCTTAGGTCGCGTCGCACGACTGGCTTTTCTTTACCCCGCTGCTAGATTTTAGATGCTAAGAGAGTCTGGCAGGTCTAGGGATGCCTTAGGTAGCGTCTTGCACCCTGGCTTTTCTTTACCCCGCTGCTAGATTTTGATGTAAGTTTTAGATGTTAAGAATTTCCGTTAGCACAGACATCTGAGGAGATGATAACAACTAATAAAAGGTGTGGAACATGACAGCTGGTTAAGGCAGAAATAGTCTAACATGCTCTACATCTAATGTGGACATTCTGCTAGATAACAGAAAGCAACCCAAACAGTTTTGACAAGAAGAATCACAGAATAGAGGCAAATGAACAAAAACACATAGATAAAAAACACAAAAAGACAGAAATTAAATTAAAGATCAACCACAAGGAGGCAAACAAATCCAAGGAAACTGCTGGACATCGCTGCTGAGGACGACTGAGGAGGTCAAACCTAAACCCTAAAGGAGAAAAAGAAGGTAGAGAGATGACGCTTGGTGGGGCTAATTGATTTAGACCAGTTAGAGGCAGAGGACAGGACTAATGTAGGGATTTGAGTTGTGAAGCACCGACTGTTAGAAACAGCTTTCCGATGTGACTTGGTCTAGTTCTAGATGTTCCTCTGGTTAGTTAGTTTTCAGGCCTAGTTTGAGGGAAAAGAACCCTCTGCAGAAATATTCTCCATATCATCTAGGCCTGTCCTGACCGCAGTGGATCTCTTCTGTGTTTTCTGAATCCCATGTTGGACCGAGCCGCTACAAGCTTTGGGCCAATCAGAAGATGCTGATGAGATCTGCAGCGACCAAACCAGAGGAGGATCATCTGAGCTGCTGACCTTCACAAAGAGTGAGAGCATGTTCAGTAAGGAGCAACAATAATCCATCATTTAAATATAACGTTAACATTTCAGGTGGCCTCACTTAATTTTTCATGTATGTTCAGACACTGTGGACGTCCAAAAGCAGAAGTCCTGTGAGGAACCGGGACATCCAGGATGATGAGGAGCTTCCCAGTCTCTACCTGAGGACGGCACAGAGAAAGACTGGAACAGAAAACACACGGAGTAAGACTTTATTAACACGACAAACCCACAACTCAAGCTTCCCAGGCCTGATTAAAAGCTAACAGTCATTGAAACACAGAAAGACCAAGATTATGATGAAAACAACATCCTGCCCAGATTTCAACTTGATGTCGAGGAAATTCTGTAGATTAATTTGTCTTATTTTTTTCAGGGAAAGCAGGTTGAACATGGAAGCAGTGTTCTAGCAGTCGGATCACATTGGAAAAGAATCCATCCACATGTGTTTGGAGGTATGTTGGTTGTTGTTTGACTAGAGAAGCATCGCATGCAGACAGGTTAAGACTGTGAGGATGCTTTGCTTTCATTTATGAAGGAGCTGAAGAAGAGGATGGAGCACACAGACCGCTAAGGAGAAGAAACATGGCTCCTCTATTTGTCTCTCCAACGTTCTGGAGTCTGAAAAACGTTGACGACCCCGCAGCTAAACCATCAGTCTGCTCCACCCAGTAGAAGAAGGTAATGAACCTTTATTGCTTCCAGATGTTCATCAGTATTGGTGAAGATAGTAAAAATCGATCCAGAACAAACAGATACAAAAGCTTCAACCATCCCATCAAGGTGGTCTAACCTTTAATCTTTATCTTTCCATCATGAGTGGATGTTCACCTCTATTTGCATCTCTGTAACCAAACCTTTACCAGAACCAGAAGTTCTGACTTTTCCATTAAACCACAGATAAACAGTTAAGAAGCAGCTTCTGATCCAATATGGGAGAATTTCCCCCTGGTTGATCTCTGAAGGTTTTTTTTAGAACTTATTAAAGCAGAGAAACGACCGACTGAAGACTCCAACAAATGCAGCATTTTCAGGCATTTTCTCCAAGCATCCATTGTTTACAGTTATCACTTCTGTTAACTTTAGGTTCACCCTGTGTGTTTCCCTCTTCTCTTGGTTAAAGTTACATTTCTCTCAGTGTTTATGTGTTTAAATGTCACAGACTAGCGTGTTTGTTCACTAACTCCTGTTCTTCTTTTCCAGATGAGGTCATCTGCTCCTTGGACCGGCGCCTCTGTGTCTGTCGGACGTCTGCTGTCCTGTTAAAGACCCGCTCAGCCGCAGTAGATGGGCGCTGACATGGAACCGGGGTCTGCTGGAGGTTCCTTCCTGCTTAAAGCTGGTTTTCCTCTCCACTGTCTCCTCATTGCTCAGGAGGAGGCACTGCAGCAAAATTAACGACTGTCTGTGATTGGCTGAGCTTCCTTGGGTTGAAGACATTTCTCTGAATGCCACGATAAACTGACTTTATCTTCACCATGTTGTAAATAGGATCTAATTGGATATTTGTGTTTAGATTTGGTTCTGTGTTTGTGTTGACTTCTGTTACATGTTTCTGTATTAAAATTGTCATGTTAATTGCCTTTAGATGACATTTTCTGTGACTTAATTCTATTTTAAGACTGATTTATATTAAATCCCCTTACTGCACAGGTGTCAAAGTCGTTCCAGAAAGGGCCGTGTGGCTGCTGGTTTTCTTTCCACCCAAGCAGTAGCACACCAGACTCCATTCATCTCATCAAGGTGAGTCTAGTCTTAACCTGATGAATGGAGTCTGGTGTGCTACTGCTTGGGTGGAAAGAAAACCAGCAGCCACACGGCCCTTTCTGGAATGACTTTGACACCCCTGCCTTACTGGGTCTGGTTCTGTTGAAGTATGCTTCCTGTCGTTCTATCTTTACCTGTTATTTCTCACTATAATAAAGGTTTGATTGCAGTAATGTGAACAGGATCTGTTTGTATTTTCTGGTAAAGTGTCTTGAAATAAGTGGTTGTAAATTGATTCTTTATAAATAAACCAAACTGAAGTCAAATGGAGCAAGAGTCCTAATATTACTATAGTACAGCGCTTTGGCAGATTGGTGGTTATTATTGTTTCTCTGTTGGGGGTCTGACCTGACAGCTCATGTTAACAGAACAATTGTTCTTGTCACCTTGCAGTGTCAAAACAAATTAGCTCTAAAAAAGGACAGTGAGACGTTCCTCCTGCAGTTCTTCTCATTTTATTGACCTTATAGACAATCTGGGAGTTTAGCAGCAGAGCAGACAGGACACATCAACACTGAGCCATACAAAGAACAACAAACAAATATGGGAGGATAATTAAAGATTAATGTTAAAATAAAACAGTAAAAGATTCAATCAACTAGGACGATAGCAGGAACTAAATGTTTAATGAACCCAAAAGCAAACAGCTTTGGTTAATTAGAATAAAACTTGGTTTTAAGGTGATTTTCTCTTCTTTAAACTCTACATTTATATCTCTACCATACTTGGTCCCTCAGGGTTGCATTGCTCACTCCTTTTAGCAGACACCAACTAGTTAATGATTCAGGCTCCTATTCTATCAGAGGAAAATGGATTTAAATGGATTAATGATCCTAAACTCACATTTAAACTGGTTTTGGAATAGATAAAGCAGCTTTAAATGAACATCTGGAACCTCGGCCATTGTCATGTCTGGATGATCACGTTTAAGGCTACGTTCACACTGCAGGCATTAATGCACAGTTCTGATTTTTTTAGGAAATCTGATTGTTTTGCGTGGTTGATCTCATTTCCAAATATGCAATCTCCTGTGTGAACTGAATTCATTCAACTTAAGTGTCTTAAGGGAGCGTGTTCTGTGTTTACGGAAGTAAACATGGAAGGTAGAGCTGGAGCACATTTAAAATCTTTCATTTCTTTCCCAGCCTCAGCCAGTGCATTAACAACACAATCTTTTCAAGATGGTTGAAAATAAAGAATGCTCTCCGCATTATCTTCCGCCATGGTTGTTTTTCCTGCTGCTGCTACATAGCAAGATGCAGAATAGTGACTTTAGTCCAGTATTAATGGCATACAGATCAGATGAATGGGTAAGATTTGACTGAGTATCAATACTTTTACTCAAGTACTACAGTTGAATACTTCATCCAACACAGTATGTATGTAATGACAACTATGCTTACCAACTTCAAACTCTTGAAGTTGTTTTGCTAGTAGGAAGAAGAGTACAGCCTGTTTTAGGTAAAGCTGCTTGTAGGAGTATCTATTGCACATTTGGACTATTAGCAGAATCCTGATGCGTTGGTTAAAATTTTTAAATAACCAAGATGTTTTTTTCTTTACAAAGCTAGGTCCACACGTTTTACAGCGTCACTGAAATGCAATGCAGGTATAGAATAGTGATTGATGGATTAGGATTACAGAAGGAAACCCACAGAACTCCAGATACATACATCAACAGTTCTTTAATAGGATGTTTTCAAAATATGGTTATTAACAACTGTAAGCAAAAAAAAAAAAAGAAAGGTTAACCTGGTAAAATATAACCTCAGCAAAAAGCTTATCAGGGTGTACTGTTTAATGGGTAAAATAGGGCTTTGGGAAATAAATAAAATCAATGAGGGTCAACGGAAAAAGCTGCTGTTTGGTTGAGTTTGAAAGAACAGAAAAAAAAAAAAAAAAACAAACATCAAGTCATCCGTTTCAATGCTGACTCTCATCTCTTTATCTTAAATAAAAACTCAATTTAACCAATATAACTTTATTTCTATAGTTTGTTTTCCATAAATAAATTATTTCTCTGTATCAAAAAGAGATTTCAAATATAAATCGGCTCATCATGCCGAGAATACACAATGCAAACTCTTAACCTACCGTACGCTCCATTTATCATTTCATCGTCACACAGAGCCTTTGCTTTGCCCTTTAGGAGCTGATTGAAATACACATTTAAAACATTAAATTAGACGCAGACATATGTACAAAAAAACGCTGCCAGTAAAATATACAAGAGTCTTTAGTAAAAAGTTTAAAACATAGAAAAGCTGTTGTATAAAAGAAGGCAGTGATGCATCCATCAGTCTCCTGCAGTTCATTTAAAGGTCAAATCTCGTCTCTGTCCATTTGATCTCTTGGCAGCAGGTTTCATTAAGCTCACGCTCAATTACTTTTGATCAAACAGATTCATGAGATCCAGGTGGAGGTGCAGCAATGCGGGGCTTACGGTCTCTTCCTTTCCATGATCTCTAATGACACAGAGAAGCCGGAGCAGAACGGTTCTGTGTGTCCGACAGCAGTGGTTCAGTCTGGGACTCTGATCTCTACAGGTAGTTAGAGGTCGCAAAGCAGTGGCTGTGGCTGACTCGGCTCTGGTGGATCATGGCGCGGTCGTACGCCACCTGTACAGACTTTCGGATGCTGGACTTGCGGCCCTCCATTATGCGTAACTTGTCAGCTGTGTCATCTACTCCCAGAGGGGTCACTATTTAATAAAAAACTTAATTTTTTTTCTTCCTTAGTAAATGTCCTAGCAACTAAGATGAATTAATGAATATAAATGAATGGTGTTAAAGTTAAAATTCTCCACCAGCACTATTTTAGAGGAGACTAAAAATATTTAAAAAAAATCCCTTGTCCACCTTATTGTTTCATAGAGGTGTGCTTTTTAAACCATGAACTAAGTTCTTTTCTATCTGCCCCAGAATCAGCCCGCCATTTTGACCCGGGAGCAGAAATACACTGTAGACAGGATGGTTGAGGCTCATCGCCAGTTTAGGGAGCAAGACAGCAGCAGTTACAGGGTAGGTATGTGTCCAGACTTTAGGTTTACCACCTGTTATGATGTTCTCATGTTGTTCTCATGCTGGCAGGTCTCTGAATGGCAGTGTGCTCTGGAGGGGGCGGGGCTGCCTGATGTTTTATCCCCACACCTAAACAGACTGCTGCAGTTTGCAAGAACAGTACCAGGTGAGGTGGATGGAAATCTTTACTCATTGACATTTACCATTTGTCCGTTTTGTATTTTATTAAAGGATAAATCTGTTGAATTCTCTCTTTCCGGTCAAATTATGTAAATATCAAATGACTGTTCTGAATCTCTGTCCTGATGATTGGTGTGACTCATTTAACTTCAGGTTAGGATTTCTCTGTGATTATGTTACCTAGTGTGTGTGTCCCAGTGTTACTTGTTACACATAGAGGTTTCTGGTAGCAATTAAATCTCATAACATGGTGATATCGTTTTGGTACATTTCAATTCAGAATTGATGTCTGGTTGATATAAAAATGCATGAAAATGTGGAAACGCTCCTCAGTCCTGCTGTTAGGTATGATGGAGGATCTGTAATGCTGTGGGTCTGTTTGTCAGAGATACAAACATGTGCAATCCCAGTTTGTGGAGAAGATATTTTAATATTTCTTTTTTGTAGGTAGTTTATGAAGCAACTCAAGTTAAAGGATGAAAAGAGATTAGCATCTCCACTCATGGGAAATCTCTGATTGCTTGGTAGCAAGTAGACAATTTAATCATGGAATAAGATGAATTACATTTAAAATAGAAATAAGAAAAAGAAACTCCATTTTATCATTTCAAGTGCATAATACCTAATTATCTAATTTTAAGGGCAGAAATATTCATTCCATTGACGGATCATCCTATTTACCAACTCCAAAAAAAGGGAAATACACTTAATTAAAAAAAAAAGATTTAAATTTTCTTTTTTTCATTTTTCTGTTTAAACTTTTGCAGTTTAATGCTACGAATGGCAACTTCTCTTATTACCCCTAATAAAAAAAAACACAAGATGTAGCTGTTTACAATTTTATTACATTTTTTCATTTAAAAGAACCACAACAAAAAAAACAAATAAATATTCTCAGTTAGTAAAATAAATAAAGGTGAATGGTGAATGTGCTTGAATTAAAGGGTAGGTTGATTCAAAGGTTCTTCCATGTTTTGTTTGCTGCTATAAAAGACATTGATCTAAAGGGTTTGTAAAAATCTTCACCAGGAACACCAAAGAATGTGGCCTCATGGTGTTTGCAGGTGCATAAACTGTGTTTGGTATTAAGGGCATTAATCTGGTTGTTTTAGTTTGATAATCATTTGGAAGATCATGGTGATTTGGTGATCATTTGACTGTTTCTGATGAAAAAAAGCTATTTGTAGAAAACAGTCAGGTAAGGAATCACCTCCACATTTAGGCAGTGTTCTTTTTTTTAAATCCCAATGAGAGGTCCACATTTCATTCCTATTTTTGTAGATTAAAGTTAAATGTCTAAGAATCTGCATGCTTGTGCTCTGTCACCCAGGTTTTGATCTCCTGGATTTCTCTGACCAGATGGCCCTCCTGTCCGTTTCCTCTCTGGAGGTCATGTTTCTGCTCTCTGCCCAGCAGTTCTCCAATAACCCTGCAAGCCCCACTCCAGGTAAAGGGAGAAAACTAAAACTAAAATAAAGACAAAAACACGGTTTTAGAAAATACACCCGTTTGAATCTAACAGCCCATCACTGTATGATCAGTGTTGCAGCTTTTCACCACTTCCTCGCACGGCTGGCTCAGAAATCTGGAGCCCAGGGAAAACTTCCAGATGAGGACGTCCGTCGGTTCAGGTGAGCTCATACATCCCCTTTAATCTGCAAACTGTGGACATAAAGAGCCCGCTTTAAGGATCTGTTTCCTGGTGTGGACAGGAAGCAGTGAGGATCTCCTGGGCTCAGTGCTAAACTTCCTTCACAGCATGGCGGTGCTGCGTGTGACAGAGGCTGAATACACCCTGCTTACTGCCACAGCTCTGCTCTGCTCAGGTCAGGTATCAACAATTGGTAAACATTTTAACCAGGGACTGTTTAACAAGTTATAGAACAAAGAATCTAATTGTCTTAGATAGCTTTCTTTAAATAAAGTTAGTTTCCCGTATAAACTAGAAGGACTTAAAGCAAATCTTTAAGTGAAGGTTTCTATCAGCTTTGCTCATCTAGAGCCCTTTAATTACCATAACAGATCAATCAGAATGAAAGGACAATACCTTCAGAAGTGAAAGTAAGATTTTATTTTTTTTTTTTTTACAGATTCTTATCTTTTTTAGGTCTGGATTTTGACTGGGCCATTCTAACACATGAATAGGTTTTGATTCTAATAGACTCTAGCTCATTCTTTATGCTTATTAGTCCTGTTTGAGGGGGAACTTCTGAATCAGACTCAAGTCTTTTGTGGCCTTTAACAGATTTCCTTCTTGGACTACTCCGTATGTAGTTTACTCCATCTTCACTTTAATCCCTTAAGCTTCCCGGCTGATGGAAAGCATTCCCATAGCATTATACTGCCATCATGCATGTTTCCTGGACGGGCCGCCTTTTACAGTTGCCTTTTGCATCTCTGCTTCTGTCTCCTTGAACCCCAGTCAGCCTCGGCAGATGGCCGCTCACACTGAGCCTGGTTCTGCTGGAGGTTTCTTCCTGTTAAAATTTAGTTTTTCCTCTCCACTGTCAGCTACAAGCATGCTTAGTGTGAGGGATTGCCTTCCAGTCAATGAGTCGATGCAATCAGCTGGTTTTCCCTTTGATAGAAAACTTTGAATCAATTTAACTGTGTGATCTGGTTGAACTGTAAAAAGTGCCTTGAGATGACATGTGATGTGAGTTGGAGCTAAAATAAAAAAATTAACTGAATTGAATTGAATCAATGTACATTCAGGAAGATGCACATTTTCTTCCACACAGTGGCAGATCTCATTTTTTACTATGGTTCCATTTTATTTTAGTTGTCTTGTCCTTACTCTGCTACTTTAGGAGCAACTCTTTGACCAACACTGCAAATGCTTTTTTGTGTTAATATGCTTTTTAACAAACTTGAACTTAGATGAGGGTTAGATAAGTAATAAATGCACCACACACCTTTTGAAAATGATCTGCCACTTTGCATCGGTCTAAAATCCTGTCAGTTATGTGGAACTTTGTTGTTTTAACAGAAGAAGTTTAGGAGGTGTAAATCCTTTTGGGATGTATGTTCTGCAGTTGTTTGAACATGTATCATCTGTGCGGTCCTGTGCAGATCGAGCATCCCTGCAGGCGGTCAGCTGTGTGGAGAAAATGCAGGAGCTGATCCTGGACCTGCTCTCCAGGGTTTGCGGGGCCCAGGCTGGAGCAGCAGCCAGGGGAGGGCCGCAGCGTTTCGGCCGCCTGCTGGGCAGACTGACGGAGCTACGCACCCTCCATCACAACTACCTCCTCCTGACAGGGCAGCAGCCAGCACACTGATGAAGAGGAGATTCTTCTCTTCCCCACGCAAAGGCCTCTTTGAGACCAGAAAGAGTTGAACTGGCAGCCTTTTTTTCCTCTGTGTTCATTTAGCTTTGGTGGTTTCAGATTGTTAGGGTGAAGCAATCAATCTGATTTTTTCATACTTATCAACTGCTACCATGAACACCACCCAGACTGTTTATTTTGTTGAACAATTTGAAAATAAAGTCTCCTTTACTTTAATAAAGAGATATCCATTAAATGAAGACTAAAAATAATGAAAATGACCTCCAAGATTTCTGTTTGTTACTTGAAAACCGTTTCATTCATCATGTTAGACAAACTTAACCTGCTAAATGTATCATTTATCAAAACAAATGAGATTCTTTAAATAGAAAATTAAGTTTAATCATATCTCTGAAGTGTCCCTTATAACTTTCCCCTTTTTGTAAAGCATGGATCTATCAGGATGGAGTCTTTTTCCTGTGATTTCAGTCTAGTCTCATTTATTTCTTACATATTTAGAATAAAATTAGCACCTGAGCATCAAAGTCCAACACTCTACACATAATGGATCCATCCAAAAGGGCCTCAAATTACTGGAATTAGATGACTTAAACAAAAAAATAGGTTGGTCTAATCTGCTGTTGGAGCCACTTTAAGCATTTATTATGCAGAGGTGAGTGAATTTTCTATAGTGCAGACAGACATTAGAGTATCACTTGTGTCAGTTCTCTAGCAGCGGCATATATGGGCGTAACATATAACTTATATGTTACGCCCATATATGCCGCTGCTATATAAGGATTGATGCTCAAACTGAGGAATAATGTGTTCTATTAAAACTAAATAAATACAAGCAGCCTGTCTTAGCTAGCCATGAAACAGTGTTTGCAGACAGATTGATAGACTGTTGCATTCAAACCACCTAACCTGAGACCGTGACCAATGCCTCTTATTTAATGTCTCAATAAAATGTAAAAATATTCAAAATTTCTTCCCAAATTGAAAGATCAATAATACCATAAAAAAGACCGCATACATGCATTGCGTGCAAAAGGGCACAAAAGCGCATGTACTTCCTGCAGAGGATGAGAGCCCACCTGCCCCCCCAGAGCTGAGAGCCTCTCTGACCAGATGTCTCACTGTGTGGTGTGGAGGCTGCAGTGCCTCAGACTAGAAGAAGGTGAGAAGAGTAGTAAAGAACAGCAGAGAGGATCATCAGGGCTCCTCTTCCCTCTATTAAAGACATTTAATCCCAGTGTCCTGAGCCCGTAACATCATCAGGGAACCCTCACACAGCCACCCTGTTCTCCCTGCTTCCCTCTAGGAAGAGGCTTCACAGCATCTGCTGCAGGTTTTGTAACAGCTTTTTTCCCCACTGCAACCAGACTGCTGAAATGGTGACACAAATCGAGCTTCTGCATCACACTGATAACACCAAACCAAATATGTTTTTTCTCACACACCGTTTACATTCGATCACTGCTGCATTTTATGAAATGGAAGCGATAATTTCACTGCTAAGCTGCTGCTCATTCACTGTGTGAAAGTTAAACAAAACAAAATTTGATTTTTTTGTACACTCTTAGTATAAAAAATGCAACATATTTCTCATTATAGGTTCGTATGAAATCGTGCGAAAAGTTATGCACACTATTTCGTACGTTTTGGACGCTTTCTCCTCAAAAAACCACATCAGTGCGCATGCGCCTGGCAGACAGGAAAAAAAAAGCAGATCCAGCGGACGGACGTAAAACTGGGAAAAACAGTGCAATAATCACTTATTCATGTCTCTAACTACGTTGCTTGCTGTTTTATATCTTAGGGATAGGGCTAATTGTAAATTTATATTCTATGCTCTTGAATGAGTAGCGTAAGATGCGCATGCGCATCATGACGAAAAAACGTCAAAACATACTACTAAATTACGGTGCATATATATAACTTTTCGTACTACCGATTTCATACAAACTCATAATGAGAATACACTGAAAAATGACAATAAAAGTTGTTTAAAAGTCTAAGTCACAATTGGAAGTTTTGATCACAGCGCAAAACTGTGCAGGACACTTTTTCATTTGACAGAGAACACCCGGATAGGCAAATAGCCACTGGCGCCCTGTGCTCTTCAGAAAGCAGGTTCACACTGAGCACATGTGACAGAGTCTGGAGACACACTGTAGAACAATCTGCTGCCTGCAACAACTTTCAGCATGACTGGTTTGACAGTGGGTCAGTAATGATGTGGGGTGGCCTTTATTTCGAGGGCTGCACAGCCCTTCACGTGCTCACCAGAGGTAGCATGACTGCTATTAAGTACCCAGATAAGATCCTTAAACCCAGACTATATGCTGGCGCAGTTGGTCCTGGGTTCCTCCTAATGCAGGACAATACCAGGTCTCATGTGCCTTTAGTATGTCAGTGGTTCCTGCAAGATGGAGGCATTGAGGGTATGGACCACCTGCCCATTTCCCACATCTGAATTTGATAGACATAATGTATTGATCCTTCCACAGAGATCACATTGTAACACAGACTGTCCAGGAATTGGCAGATGCTTTAGTCCAGGTCTGAGAGGAGATTCCTGAGAACAACCATCCGTCACCTCATAAGG
>JAGKQL010001068.1:0-17290 GCA_018398635.1 Cyprinodon brontotheroides
AGAATATTCTTAAGTTGTAGGAAATGTCGTGGTTTCTCTGCTTTTCTTTGCTCAGCATCGTCTTTTTCAGGCTTGGCCATCAATGCCTTTATACTTGTTTCCTTTGATTGTGGGCTGTATATTGTTTTGTCCATTTTGCCACTAGAAGCTGAAAGAAGGCTTCAAAAGACTTTCTCGTCAGTAACAACCACACATATTTACTTCTTGCTAAACAGAATTTTATTTAACGACATTGGTTCTGTCAAAGTCACAGGATTTTCACAGATGGGCACTAATTGCCTATACTTACCATGGTACAACCTATCTCAAATACTAAATGTGAGCATAAAACCTCTTAATGTGTCATTGAATACAAATTTTGCAATGTGGAAAAGTGTGTATTCCCATGAAATGAGTTCAAAGGCACTGGTCGTTTGAGATTTTCACGGCTTCGCTCCTGTTACTTACAGCAAGAAGAAAGCCTTCTGCATGCAGACAAAGGACATTCTGCCTTCGCACCTACTACATGTGCTTGTTTGTCATAATCTTAGTCCCTATTCTCAGGTGCTTGAAATTTGTTTAAACTCTTTAAACACATTGGTACGGTCTGTGAGAGGGTAGGACAACAGGAATTAGAAAACAGCTATTGAAAGAAAAGAAACACATATGAACAAGCCGTTGTGTGGTTTTGTTCAGGTACGGGGGAACTCTACAAGACAAGACTTGGTTTGGGGTTCACCTGTATAGGCAGACAGACCAGTGGACAAGTTGTTGGGGTTTTGGCTGCCACAGGGAATATGCATTTTATTTCCCAGACAATGCTTAAGTTTAAGTGTTGTTGATTATCTATTGAAGCAGTTAAGCCAGGTCAAAGGATTTGCTCCTTATCAGACATTTGAGGTAGCGTCCACTCGGAGGAGACAGGCAGGGATTCTATGATCTCTGATAATTATGATGGCAAAAGCAAATCAAGTATTTTCAATTCTAGTCTAGTAAGCAAACCATAAGTGTTGAGCAGAAAACGAACATAACGTACCGAATTAATCGTTCACTGAATACATAATAGAAGAAGACATAAGGACTGTGCTCCCCGTCAGGGAATCGAACCCTGGTCTCCCGCGTGACAGGCGGGGATACTCTCCACTATACTAACGAGGACATGTATAGTCCTAGACCACGCCCCCTTTTTCGACCAGTGATTGCAAATGATGTGCCGACGAGTGAGCACATACCCATGAGGCATCTTCCGCAAACATTTGGCAGCAAGACGTTTACTCTTCCGCAAAAACTGCACATCACTGGAACATTTACAGTATTTCATGACTTCAGCATATTCTTGCCTGTATTGCCAATAGCTACACAAAGAATCCCCCACTTTTCAATAATAAGATTGAGAAACCTTCCTGGAGGGGAAGCGAAACGTCTTCAGACCTTGGAAACCAAGTCCAGTGGTTTGTTTTTTAAACTTTTATGGAATAATAAGAAATCTTTCCATTTGGTGTGGTTGAGAATATTCTTAAGTTGTAGGAAATGTCGTGGTTTCTCTGCTTTTCTTTGCTCAGCATCGTCTTTTTCAGGCTTGGCCATCAATGCCTTTATACTTGTTTCCTTTGATTGCGGGCTGTATATTGTTTTGTCCATTTTGCCACTAGAAGCTGAAAGAAGGCTTCAAAAGACTTTCTCGTCAGTAACAACCACACATATTTACTTCTTGCTAAACAGAATTTTATTTAACGACATTGGTTCTGTCAAAGTCACAGGATTTTCACAGATGGGCACTAATTGCCTATACTTACCATGGTACAACCTATCTCAAATACTAAATGTGAGCATAAAACCTCTTAATGTGTCATTGAATACAAATTTTGCAATGTGGAAAAGTGTGTATTCCCATGAAATGAGTTCAAAGGCACTGGTCGTTTGAGATTTTCACGGCTTCGCTCCTGTTACTTACAGCAAGAAGAAAGCCTTCTGCATGCAGACAAAGGACATTCTGCCTTCGCACCTACTACATGTGCTTGTTTGTCATAATCTTAGTCCCTATTCTCAGGTGCTTGAAATTTGTTTAAACTCTTTAAACACATTGGTACGGTCTGTGAGAGGGTAGGACAACAGGAATTAGAAAACAGCTATTGAAAGAAAAGAAACACATATGAACAAGCCGTTGTGTGGTTTTGTTCAGGTACGGGGGAACTCTACAAGACAAGACTTGGTTTGGGGTTCACCTGTATAGGCAGACAGACCAGTGGACAAGTTGTTGGGGTTTTGGCTGCCACAGGGAATATGCATTTTATTTCCCAGACAATGCTTAAGTTTAAGTGTTGTTGATTATCTATTGAAGCAGTTAAGCCAGGTCAAAGGATTTGCTCCTTATCAGACATTTGAGGTAGCGTCCACTCGGAGGAGACAGGCAGGGATTCTATGATCTCTGATAATTATGATGGCAAAAGCAAATCAAGTATTTTCAATTCTAGTCTAGTAAGCAAACCATAAGTGTTGAGCAGAAAACGAACATAACGTACCGAATTAATCGTTCACTGAATACATAATAGAAGAAGACATAAGGACTGTGCTCCCCGTCAGGGAATCGAACCCTGGTCTCCCGCGTGACAGGCGGGGATACTCTCCACTATACTAACGAGGACATGTATAGTCCTAGACCACGCCCCCTTTTTCGACCAGTGATTGCAAATGATGTGCCGACGAGTGAGCACATACCCATGAGGCATCTTCCGCAAACATTTGGCAGCAAGACGTTTACTCTTCCGCAAAAACTGCACATCACTGGAACATTTACAGTATTTCATGACTTCAGCATATTCTTGCCTGTATTGCCAATAGCTACACAAAGAATCCCCCACTTTTCAATAATAAGATTGAGAAACCTTCCTGGAGGGGAAGCGAAACGTCTTCAGACCTTGGAAACCAAGTCCAGTGGTTTGTTTTTTAAACTTTTATGGAATAATAAGAAATCTTTCCATTTGGTGTGGTTGAGAATATTCTTAAGTTGTAGGAAATGTCGTGGTTTCTCTGCTTTTCTTTGCTCAGCATCGTCTTTTTCAGGCTTGGCCATCAATGCCTTTATACTTGTTTCCTTTGATTGCGGGCTGTATATTGTTTTGTCCATTTTGCCACTAGAAGCTGAAAGAAGGCTTCAAAAGACTTTCTCGTCAGTAACAACCACACATATTTACTTCTTGCTAAACAGAATTTTATTTAACGACATTGGTTCTGTCAAAGTCACAGGATTTTCACAGATGGGCACTAATTGCCTATACTTACCATGGTACAACCTATCTCAAATACTAAATGTGAGCATAAAACCTCTTAATGTGTCATTGAATACAAATTTTGCAATGTGGAAAAGTGTGTATTCCCATGAAATGAGTTCAAAGGCACTGGTCGTTTGAGATTTTCACGGCTTCGCTCCTGTTACTTACAGCAAGAAGAAAGCCTTCTGCATGCAGACAAAGGACATTCTGCCTTCGCACCTACTACATGTGCTTGTTTGTCATAATCTTAGTCCCTATTCTCAGGTGCTTGAAATTTGTTTAAACTCTTTAAACACATTGGTACGGTCTGTGAGAGGGTAGGACAACAGGAATTAGAAAACAGCTATTGAAAGAAAAGAAACACATATGAACAAGCCGTTGTGTGGTTTTGTTCAGGTACGGGGGAACTCTACAAGACAAGACTTGGTTTGGGGTTCACCTGTATAGGCAGACAGACCAGTGGACAAGTTGTTGGGGTTTTGGCTGCCACAGGGAATATGCATTTTATTTCCCAGACAATGCTTAAGTTTAAGTGTTGTTGATTATCTATTGAAGCAGTTAAGCCAGGTCAAAGGATTTGCTCCTTATCAGACATTTGAGGTAGCGTCCACTCGGAGGAGACAGGCAGGGATTCTATGATCTCTGATAATTATGATGGCAAAAGCAAATCAAGTATTTTCAATTCTAGTCTAGTAAGCAAACCATAAGTGTTGAGCAGAAAACGAACATAACGTACCGAATTAATCGTTCACTGAATACATAATAGAAGAAGACATAAGGACTGTGCTCCCCGTCAGGGAATCGAACCCTGGTCTCCCGCGTGACAGGCGGGGATACTCTCCACTATACTAACGAGGACATGTATAGTCCTAGACCACGCCCCCTTTTTCGACCAGTGATTGCAAATGATGTGCCGACGAGTGAGCACATACCCATGAGGCATCTTCCGCAAACATTTGGCAGCAAGACGTTTACTCTTCCGCAAAAACTGCACATCACTGGAACATTTACAGTATTTCATGACTTCAGCATATTCTTGCCTGTATTGCCAATAGCTACACAAAGAATCCCCCACTTTTCAATAATAAGATTGAGAAACCTTCCTGGAGGGGAAGCGAAACGTCTTCAGACCTTGGAAACCAAGTCCAGTGGTTTGTTTTTTAAACTTTTATGGAATAATAAGAAATCTTTCCATTTGGTGTGGTTGAGAATATTCTTAAGTTGTAGGAAATGTCGTGGTTTCTCTGCTTTTCTTTGCTCAGCATCGTCTTTTTCAGGCTTGGCCATCAATGCCTTTATACTTGTTTCCTTTGATTGTGGGCTGTATATTGTTTTGTCCATTTTGCCACTAGAAGCTGAAAGAAGGCTTCAAAAGACTTTCTCGTCAGTAACAACCACACATATTTACTTCTTGCTAAACAGAATTTTATTTAACGACATTGGTTCTGTCAAAGTCACAGGATTTTCACAGATGGGCACTAATTGCCTATACTTACCATGGTACAACCTATCTCAAATACTAAATGTGAGCATAAAACCTCTTAATGTGTCATTGAATACAAATTTTGCAATGTGGAAAAGTGTGTATTCCCATGAAATGAGTTCAAAGGCACTGGTCGTTTGAGATTTTCACGGCTTCGCTCCTGTTACTTACAGCAAGAAGAAAGCCTTCTGCATGCAGACAAAGGACATTCTGCCTTCGCACCTACTACATGTGCTTGTTTGTCATAATCTTAGTCCCTATTCTCAGGTGCTTGAAATTTGTTTAAACTCTTTAAACACATTGGTACGGTCTGTGAGAGGGTAGGACAACAGGAATTAGAAAACAGCTATTGAAAGAAAAGAAACACATATGAACAAGCCGTTGTGTGGTTTTGTTCAGGTACGGGGGAACTCTACAAGACAAGACTTGGTTTGGGGTTCACCTGTATAGGCAGACAGACCAGTGGACAAGTTGTTGGGGTTTTGGCTGCCACAGGGAATATGCATTTTATTTCCCAGACAATGCTTAAGTTTAAGTGTTGTTGATTATCTATTGAAGCAGTTAAGCCAGGTCAAAGGATTTGCTCCTTATCAGACATTTGAGGTAGCGTCCACTCGGAGGAGACAGGCAGGGATTCTATGATCTCTGATAATTATGATGGCAAAAGCAAATCAAGTATTTTCAATTCTAGTCTAGTAAGCAAACCATAAGTGTTGAGCAGAAAACGAACATAACGTACCGAATTAATCGTTCACTGAATACATAATAGAAGAAGACATAAGGACTGTGCTCCCCGTCAGGGAATCGAACCCTGGTCTCCCGCGTGACAGGCGGGGATACTCTCCACTATACTAACGAGGACATGTATAGTCCTAGACCACGCCCCCTTTTTCGACCAGTGATTGCAAATGATGTGCCGACGAGTGAGCACATACCCATGAGGCATCTTCCGCAAACATTTGGCAGCAAGACGTTTACTCTTCCGCAAAAACTGCACATCACTGGAACATTTACAGTATTTCATGACTTCAGCATATTCTTGCCTGTATTGCCAATAGCTACACAAAGAATCCCCCACTTTTCAATAATAAGATTGAGAAACCTTCCTGGAGGGGAAGCGAAACGTCTTCAGACCTTGGAAACCAAGTCCAGTGGTTTGTTTTTTAAACTTTTATGGAATAATAAGAAATCTTTCCATTTGGTGTGGTTGAGAATATTCTTAAGTTGTAGGAAATGTCGTGGTTTCTCTGCTTTTCTTTGCTCAGCATCGTCTTTTTCAGGCTTGGCCATCAATGCCTTTATACTTGTTTCCTTTGATTGCGGGCTGTATATTGTTTTGTCCATTTTGCCACTAGAAGCTGAAAGAAGGCTTCAAAAGACTTTCTCGTCAGTAACAACCACACATATTTACTTCTTGCTAAACAGAATTTTATTTAACGACATTGGTTCTGTCAAAGTCACAGGATTTTCACAGATGGGCACTAATTGCCTATACTTACCATGGTACAACCTATCTCAAATACTAAATGTGAGCATAAAACCTCTTAATGTGTCATTGAATACAAATTTTGCAATGTGGAAAAGTGTGTATTCCCATGAAATGAGTTCAAAGGCACTGGTCGTTTGAGATTTTCACGGCTTCGCTCCTGTTACTTACAGCAAGAAGAAAGCCTTCTGCATGCAGACAAAGGACATTCTGCCTTCGCACCTACTACATGTGCTTGTTTGTCATAATCTTAGTCCCTATTCTCAGGTGCTTGAAATTTGTTTAAACTCTTTAAACACATTGGTACGGTCTGTGAGAGGGTAGGACAACAGGAATTAGAAAACAGCTATTGAAAGAAAAGAAACACATATGAACAAGCCGTTGTGTGGTTTTGTTCAGGTACGGGGGAACTCTACAAGACAAGACTTGGTTTGGGGTTCACCTGTATAGGCAGACAGACCAGTGGACAAGTTGTTGGGGTTTTGGCTGCCACAGGGAATATGCATTTTATTTCCCAGACAATGCTTAAGTTTAAGTGTTGTTGATTATCTATTGAAGCAGTTAAGCCAGGTCAAAGGATTTGCTCCTTATCAGACATTTGAGGTAGCGTCCACTCGGAGGAGACAGGCAGGGATTCTATGATCTCTGATAATTATGATGGCAAAAGCAAATCAAGTATTTTCAATTCTAGTCTAGTAAGCAAACCATAAGTGTTGAGCAGAAAACGAACATAACGTACCGAATTAATCGTTCACTGAATACATAATAGAAGAAGACATAAGGACTGTGCTCCCCGTCAGGGAATCGAACCCTGGTCTCCCGCGTGACAGGCGGGGATACTCTCCACTATACTAACGAGGACATGTATAGTCCTAGACCACGCCCCCTTTTTCGACCAGTGATTGCAAATGATGTGCCGACGAGTGAGCACATACCCATGAGGCATCTTCCGCAAACATTTGGCAGCAAGACGTTTACTCTTCCGCAAAAACTGCACATCACTGGAACATTTACAGTATTTCATGACTTCAGCATATTCTTGCCTGTATTGCCAATAGCTACACAAAGAATCCCCCACTTTTCAATAATAAGATTGAGAAACCTTCCTGGAGGGGAAGCGAAACGTCTTCAGACCTTGGAAACCAAGTCCAGTGGTTTGTTTTTTAAACTTTTATGGAATAATAAGAAATCTTTCCATTTGGTGTGGTTGAGAATATTCTTAAGTTGTAGGAAATGTCGTGGTTTCTCTGCTTTTCTTTGCTCAGCATCGTCTTTTTCAGGCTTGGCCATCAATGCCTTTATACTTGTTTCCTTTGATTGTGGGCTGTATATTGTTTTGTCCATTTTGCCACTAGAAGCTGAAAGAAGGCTTCAAAAGACTTTCTCGTCAGTAACAACCACACATATTTACTTCTTGCTAAACAGAATTTTATTTAACGACATTGGTTCTGTCAAAGTCACAGGATTTTCACAGATGGGCACTAATTGCCTATACTTACCATGGTACAACCTATCTCAAATACTAAATGTGAGCATAAAACCTCTTAATGTGTCATTGAATACAAATTTTGCAATGTGAAGCCTTCTGCATGCAGACAAAGGACATTCTGCCTTCGCACCTACTACATGTGCTTGTTTGTCATAATCTTAGTCCCTATTCTCAGGTGCTTGAAATTTGTTTAAACTCTTTAAACACATTGGTACGGTCTGTGAGAGGGTAGGACAACAGGAATTAGAAAACAGCTATTGAAAGAAAAGAAACAACAAAACAAATTTGAGATAAAAAAAAAATGTTGTGTAAAAGCAATAAGCACAATTTGGAATAACAGATTTTGGAGAGGTTCCGCAGAAGGTGCATCCTCATGGCTACCGGTAAGAGTGGGAAGTTATTCCTGAAAAAAGTTATAAAATCATCAGTTGTTTGGAACTGGTTTGGGTTTAGAAACGATGCTGCAACATGGTAAAAAATGGACATTATGTGGCTATTTTCTCATCATGGTATGTTTTTAATTATAAATATGATGGATTACCTTGTATCTGTGCAGCCTCACGGACAAATGGAATATAAACGATCTAAGATTGGATTTATAACATATCAATATGGTAAAAGATTAACCGGTGTTAATTTTAAGCCTACTGCTTTGTTTAATGTAAGCATGTAAAATGGAGCGCCGGCGATTGGGTGGATGTCATCTGCGTCGCCAGACCCCATTTACTGGGGCCGTGCCCCAGTAAAAATGAGCTAATACTTAGTATAAAATCTCATGAATATTTGCAACAGTATTACATTTTTTTAAATGCATCAATTTAGATAATTCCAGCGGAAGGAGGCGTATATTTCTACTCAAATGCGCCGCAAGTGTGTTTGGTAACTCCAAATTGAGGATGAATTAGCGCCCCCACGTCAGCGCATGTCACTGCATGAACTGCAGGTAAATTAAGTGCGCTGCTCTCAACTGAGTTGGATGGGACACTGTGCGGCCGCGACGCATTTTTAGTTCTGGTAACGTTTCTTACCTGTCAATTTTATTATTTTCCCAGTGAAACCACATGATTTATAGGCTACTAACTGAAAATTACTGCATTGGTTTGTAGATGGATATCAGGAAATTCCTCACATGAAGCAGAGACAGGGAAGCAGTAAAACAAGATGAGAGAGAGGGAGGTAAGGTCCCGTGATGAATTAGTGATTTAAGCTAACCAGTTACATTAGGGACGTTATAAGCAATATGATAGATATTTACATAATTATAAATTTACGTTTTTTAATGTTTGCTGTAGAGAATGAGAATGAAGGTGCTGGAGTAGGAAAGGGAGGAGGAGGCGAGACTGACAGGCAAGAGACAGGTGAAGGACAGGAGAGACAGGACCATGAAGGTGATGAGGGAGCAACAACCAGCGTCCACAAACAAGAAGGGGACATTAGTGACTTAGGGGGAAAGCATGATGGTCCTAAACAAGTGAAGTTGTCCCACCATCCCCAGCACAAATTTGGAGTAAAAAAACTTTCATTTAATTCAAAATGGTTTGAAAGCTTTTCCTGGTTAAAAAAGAAAGCCTTGTCATCAAGGATATGCAGTGTGTTTTCAACTTGCTTGATAACATCATGTTCCCAACACTAACGCAGGTCATCCAGATCTCCCTCACAATCCCAGTCTACAGATGGAGTTGTGAAAGGTCATTCAGTGTGTTGAGAAGGATCCACACTTGGCTGATGGGTGCACAATGGGACAAGACAGGCTCCATCATCAAAAGCTATTTGAAATCACAGGTTTGAATTCTGAACAGGTTCTTATCTTATATGAGTGTCACGACATTCACAACACATGACATCTTCAGAAAGGCACTTTTACAGTTCTCAACCAGATCATCCAGTCAAATTGATACAAAAGTTTCTATCTAAGGAAAACCAGTTGATTGCATCGATTCTCATTGACTCAAATACAATCCCCTCACACTAAGCATGCTTGTAGCTTTACAGTGGAGAGGAAAAACTCCCCTTTTAGACAGGAAGAAACCTCCCAGCAGAACTCAGGCTCAGTGTGAGGCCATCTGCTGAGGCCCAGTCTAGGTTCAGGTTCAGGTAATCAGGGAGACAGAAGCAGAGATACATAAAAGCAGCTGTAAAGTGAAGTTGGCCTCCAGCTTCCCAGGAAACATGGGGAACAGCCAGGCAGATGAGCTTTCCAAGGCTTAGAAGCTCCCATGTCGGATTCAGTGTGTTGAGAAGGCACATCCACACTCAGGCCGAGGTGCACAATGGGACAAGACAGGCTCCATCATCTGGCTATTTTATCAGTTGAAAAGGAAGAACTTTCTAAGCTGAGTCACAGTCTAGTGATTGACCGCTTTGCAAAAATATGTAAAAAAGGAGGTACACTTTAATGCTCAAAAAATAAAAGGAAAACTTAGCTCAGGATGAGTTAAAATTTCCCCTGAACTAAAACTCTGAAACCTAGGAATTAATGATTACTTCAGAATCTGTATAAGGAAACTTTTTATTTGTCAAAGTTGTTGATGTCTTATTTTTTATAGCTGCAATGTTGAAAATGTTCATGTTTGTTAAAACAAATATGCTCTTATACTCATTAATATCTCAACTGGTAATTTTGGTAGGAATGTATCAGGGTGGGGCAGTGTGCTTGTCTGTATTTATGTATGGAAAGAGGGGCATATGCGGTAGGGGGCCAGTGCCCCAGTAAAGCTTTGTGCCTAGCAACGCCTCTGGTGGATGTTAAGAGGTAGGAGAGAAAATCGGAAAAAAGTCTTATTTCAAACGGAAAATAAAAAAAATCTGAGATTTTATTTTTAGGCCATATCGCCTAATCGTACAAGCCTTGCAGGCCTTCCTGTCTCGAGTACACTGTAGACTTATCAACAACTGAATTCTTCTGGCACTGTGACCTTTTTTTTTATAACTGTCCTCACTTTTATGGTTGAACTAATTTTTACAGGAAGAAAAAAACCTTAGCACTCTTGACCTTCTGGTGGCTTCTTTTTAAGAAAAAATGAGGAAGCTGCTCCAAATGGCTTAATCATTTAGGCCTGTTTTTCTCTTTCTTAACTTAATGCTTCTCTTTAATATGATAGAACAGAGAAATTTCATTAGAAAATCATTTAAATTCTGCTGAGCCTCTGACACATTAATTTGGGGTATATCTCTTCACGCAGAGGCTAAACTGCTGAGGCTAGGGTGTTAGTGGTGTTGGATGAAAATGCTTTACTTTCTTTAATTATTATTTGTGGGGAAGCAAGTTTACCCCAGAATCAACTTATCTCAGGTTGCTTGACAGGATCCACTCGCTCCTCAAACTCAAGGAAAGAGCTTGGTGCTTTTATGTGAGGTTTCCTTTTATTTAACCAACAACAGAAAGTCCTTCTGCTTTGTTTGTCTTTCAGACCACATGCAAGGTTTATGTTGGAAAAGAGGAGGATTTCTGTGACCAGCATCTCTGTGAACAGGAGGGAATTCCAGTTTGGACCAAGAGGAACCAGAAGCTCTGCAGATAAAAGAAGAGCAGCAACAACCAAAATTAAAGGCTGCAGGCGATTCTCCTCTGTGCAGAGGGGAGGGGGAGAGGGACGTTTGCATCCCGTTCTTCCCCTTACCCGCCACCAGGGGGCGGCAAAGGAGCCAAAAGGGATGCACAAACGCTCCTCTGTCCATCTGACAAAGGCAAACCATCACCTTCCAGTCTGCTGCTGATTAAAAATATATATTAAAATAAAGCATAGATGTGGTGAAATACATACAAAGAAGACATTTATTAAAAAAAAAAACTGGCAGCAGTAATTCACAACAGCACCTCCAAAAGACAGCCATGAAATGAAATAGAACAAAGTGCAGGAGTGTTCATAACACATGTATTACACAAAGCTGCAGCAGTGCTTTGAAGTTATTTACAAGACCACTGATTTTGCATCCCAAAGATAGCCATTAGATAAAATAAAAAAGCCATGAAATGAAATAGAACATAGCACAGGAGTATTCTGCACTCACAGAAATGAATCATGGTAGACTTTATATTTAAGCATATACATCTATTAGATTTTATTTAAATTAAATATTTTTAAAATTGATGTATTGAAATTAATTATAATCTGTATAATTCTGTCAATTCTAAATTATATTAAATGTAATTACTTAATACATATTAACATGGTTTAAATAATCGAAGCTGTGAAACGAATTAGATTATTTTATTTAAAATGTATGTGATCGGTTTGCATACAATTCACGCTACCTGTAAGCTAAAACAGGAAATGACATCACGTAATGACGTCCTCATTTTCCCCTGGACACCATCTTCTCTGATCAGATTTCACGGTGAGTAATCCAAGTCATCCTTTGTCTTATTACATCAATCTGTGTATTATTTGTGCAGTTCTTATCGTATTACATTAATAGCGATTCACTGATGATCAAATCTGCGTAGTTCGTGATGTTTGTAAGCAGTTTTATCTTGAGGCCTACTACCTCGTGCATTGGCACCCACTAGCTAACGTTAGCTAGCAATTCACTAAATTTCCATACCTGCAAGTCAAAATAGGTAATTTACGTGAATCGTGTTACTAAAAACTTATTAAAAACTGATGTTTTTGTAGCCATGTGGAACTTTTCACGACTATAAGGCGCACTTAAACGTCTTTTTCCCCTCAAAATGTGCGGTGCGCCCCTTTGGTGCTGTGCGCCCTATGTGTGTTGTAACTGCGACTTTTGAGACCACCTCATTGAGGTGATGATGAAAGAGTGGCTGAGGGAGGTGAATGTTATGCTATGTTCAGACCGGATGCAGCAAAAGCAGCATAATCGCGTCTGCTGCTTCATTTTTGCTGCTTGTACCAGTTAGTTCTGACTTACTGCTGAAGCAGTTTTCCTGCTCTGGCTGCGCAGTGCAAAAGTGTGTCTGGACGCGCGTTGGGCTGAGCTACTCCATCCTTTCTCTGCCTTGCAGCTATATTTGCTGTGATCAGTGGGAATAAAGTAGTTTTAATATGTTTTTAAGTGAGAAAATACACCTGAAAACTTCATCAGTGCAGTCAGTTCATCCAGATTACAATCCTGCCTCCCACTGTAATTTCTGTCGGAGCCGCTCAGACCCCCACATACCGGCGATGCGCCGACAGAAGGAATCCATTCATCAGCAGCCTCTGGGCGGGTCGCCTCCTACGGCGCTTTACCGCTGCAGCTGGAAGGTGTTTTTCATCTAAATAATCCGGATCTGCAGGCAGCAGGATAATAAAAGCCAACATATTCTGCCGGCAGATGTATATATTTTAAGTTAATTATGCGTTTAATAAACTGTTTAAGAGGAGTAATCAGAGCTGTCTGTGTCATCAGCGCTGTCTCTCTCTCCCTACCAGCTCCCAGATCAGCTTCTCTGATTTGTTGACGCATATGGAGAGCCATTTCAGCCAAAAATTAAATAAATGGGTGAAATAAATAAAAAAATTAGTAAAATAAATAAAAAAAAAATGAAGAAAATGAGTGAAATAAATAAAAAAATTGTTAAATAAATAATTTAGCTTTTTCATTAAACCAATTTTTTAATTTATTTATTTTTTCATATTATCAATTTCCCAATTTCTCTTTTTTCATTTATCTATTTTGTCATTTATCCCTTTATCCATTTACCCATTTTTTAATTAATCTTAATTTTCATTTAACCACTTTTTCAATTTCCCTTTTTCATTAAGCCAAATTTTTTATTTATTTATTTTTCAGATTATCTATTTCTCAATTTCTGTTTTATCTATTTTTCATTTTATCTATTTTTCATTTGTCCATTTTTCATTTATCTATTTATTTAATTTACCCATTTTTCATTCATCTATTTTTTAATTGAAACATTTTTCAATTTCCTTTTCCCATTAACCCGATTTTCTATTTCCCGGTTTCATTAATCAATTTCTCATATATCCCTTTTTTTACTTACCCATTTTCTTTTATCTATTTTTCATTTACCCATTTTTCATTAATCTCTTTATCTATTTTCCCCTTTTTTCATTGATCTATCTTTTAATTTAACCACTGTTCAATTTCCTTTTTCCATTAACCCGATTTTCTATTTCCCGGTTTCATTAATCAATTTCTCATATATCCCTTTTTTATTTACCAATTTTTTCTTTTATCTATTTTTCATTTACCATTTGTTTGAAAAATGTTTAATTTTCCCATTTTCCAATTTCCCTTATTCATTAAGTATTTCCTTATTTTTTAATTTATCACATTCTATTTTCCCCTCTTCACTTCTGCTTTAATATGATAATGAGGGGCGGTGTCTTCAGGCTACAATGGCAGCCTATTGGTTGGTTAGATGCAACTGCAGCGCTCATTTCCTGTTCAGTAGCAGTCGAAGTTGAAGCTGTTTTTTCAAAAGTAAAAGTTAAACAAAACTCAAAGGACCATAAAACACGTCAGATATTAAACTTACAGCGTTCTAGTTCATCTATTCGATCGGCAGCTTCCCTAAGAAGAACCGATACAGAACGCACTGCACCCTCTGTGTTCGCCATTTGTAGACTGCTTTTCGGAGGGAAAGTCCACAGCATCGGTTAATTCAGAAACAGAGGATGATGACTTTTGATGGGTTTGATTAATACTTTGTAATAAATACTCTGAATAAAGCACAATCATACTCAGTTTTGCTTCCCGCTCTATTTTTCTACCTGAAAACTTAATTCAACAGCAGCATCTGGGGGCCGGGTCTCCGGCGGCTGGCAGGTGTTTTTCATCTAAATAATCTAAATCTTGCAGCTATATTTGCTGTGATCAGTGGGAATAAAGTAGTTTTTAATATGTTTTAAGTGAGAAAGTCCACCTGAAAACTTAATCATTGCAGTCAGTTCATCCAGATTATCATCCTGCCTATACTATTTCTGTCAGAGACGCTCAGACCCCAACATACCAGCTGGTGTGCATCGACAGTAGAAATCCCTTCAACAGCAGCCTCTGGGCGGTAATATCTGTTGGCGGCTGGCGGAATGTTTTTCATCTAAATAATTTAAACTTTGCAGGCACCAGGATACCCGGTAATAAAAGCGAGACATATATTCCGTCGGCAGGTTTCAGGATTTTAAGTTAATTTAGGAGTGATCACAGCGCTCTGTCATCTCTAAGTGACAAATGTGTCTGTCTCACGGCCAGCTCCAGGTTTGATTAATACTTTTGTAATAAATACATGAATAAAGCACAGTCATACTCAGTTTTGCTCCCGCTGTATTTTTAAATACTCTGTAGAGGTATTTAAAGGTAGTAGAGGACATACCTGTAAATAAAAAAGTGATAGCCCTATAGTCCGGTAAGCCTTATGTGTGTGTTAAATACAGAAATGGGACACATAACTGAGACTGCGCCTTTTAGTACAGTGCGCCTTATGGTCGTGAAAATACGGTAATAACATAATGTAACTGACTCACTGTTCTTTTTATTCATTCACAGGTGCTGTGTTAATGTGGCCATGCAGATTGTGTGACAGTTTAATATCTTCAAGGTATGAGTTAATAAAACACTTCAGGCTAAGACATTTCCACCATGCCCGCACATGCAAATATCCCTGTATATATGTAGAGTGTCCTTGCACATTCACAACCTGGAAGAACCTTTTGACTCACATATATCGAGAACACAGAAAACTTGAAACAGCAGTTGCTCAATCATCTACATTCAAATGTCAGACGTGTGGGTGTGAAGAACTTTCAACTGAGAAAGATTACTTTATCATACCAGAGATGGGACTGAAGTTTGTGACTCGTACCTCGAGTCGCACTTAAGTCGCAGATTTAATGACTTCTGACTCGACTTAGACTTGCATATTAAGGACTTCAGACTCGACTGAGACTCGTGATTCTACTTGTGAACAATATTTTATTCCAGTGTAAAACACTTTAAAGTGTTTTTTGTTTTACTAACTTGACTGATCGGCGCTCGCCTTACCTGAAGAAACAGAGTGTGTGTAAAAAAAAAAACTCAAAGACCCAAACCGAGAAGCACTCAAGTTCAAGTGTTTTATCTATACAAAAAGCCACAGCAAAAGTGGTATAATAAAACAGTCCTTTTCTCCTGATAAAACCTAAAATCAAGAGTTTTCCTTAAAAATCAGAGGCTGGAAGTTGGGCCCCGCCCGTTATGCTGCTTCTGGTGCGCGAGTGATCAGCCCGGAGCACCCACTGGCTGATCCACAGCTGACTCTTGCGGCCCTCCAGCACTGTTCCACCTCCTGGCGCAGCCAAACCCCTTTCCAGACCGATCCAGCTAAAAAGAGAAGCAAGGAGAACTTAGCATCCACGCCAAGATCCAGCATCCACGCCAAAACCCCGCCGGAAGATATATGCCTGTCACCTGCAGATTCCGTTTTCCCTCCTCTTTCCTTTTATGTCGGCTTTAATCAGCCCTTGTTTCACACCTGAGCGCAGCAATTACGCGAGCGCGAATTAATGCACCTCTCTTCCCTCAGACAACTACTTCAGTCCAGTGCACTTGGATTGTCACAAGTGAAAACAAACCAAAATACCCAACATGCAGGAAAATTCAAAAGTCTAAAATAAAGGAAAACAATCATATAAAAAAGAAACATCAAAACATGCAAAAGCTCAAGAAGAAAATAAAAGAAAACAAATCATATCTGCTTCTCCAAAACATACAAAGTATAAAACTAACATTAAAATGAAAGAAAACCATAAAACATATTTTTCCTGTGCAACACACTGACGCCACTGACGCAACAGTACGTGGACGCAGGATTGTGATTGTCTTTTTTTCCACAGTCCTCATTTTCATTGAAAAGAGCAGACATTTACTGCTAAAAACTAGAAAAAAGTTGTAAACTCACAAAATGCGTCAGGTAAAAACTGTAAGAAAATGCAAAATTTATCTGGAAAAAAATTTGGCGGTGCTTTTTTTAATTGTATTTTTCATTTAGCAGTTCAAGATAATGATAATTCCATAGATATAATAGCTTAAAGCCTTTAAGCTATACCGTCTCAGTGACGGAGATGAAAACACAAGGAGAAACAAGCAAGCATGAAAAATTATTGCACTTTTTTAAATGAATCAAGTGATTAGAATTTTTCGTGCGATTAATTGATTATTGCGACAGGCCTTCTCAAGACTTGAGACTTGACTTGGACTTGAGCTCTCAAGACTTGAGACTTGACTTGGACTTGCAAAAAATGACTTGTGAACATGTCTGAGTCATACTTATCAACATCTTAGACAAGTATGAAAATGTAACTTGTATGTTTGAAGGATGTGCATTTCAGACATACGTATATATGGTACTTTTAAGTCACACAAAAATCGTAAACATAATCCCCACAGTCTATCAGATTTTTAAGGCAGGTGTAGTTAAGGTCACTGCTCCAGTCTGCTAGTCCTGATGATGGGCCCTCATCCTCTGCAAACATAGATGATGGTCAGTCAGATGCAGAGAGTGATATTGATAATCAAGAGGACCTTCCTGAAGTTGTTGAAAAAAAACTTGCCTCTGTTCTTTTGAAATTAGAAAACATTTTTCATGTTCCATCTATAGCAGTAGATGACTTGGTTGAAGAGCTACACTACCTGCTGAG
>JAGKQL010001072.1:0-11908 GCA_018398635.1 Cyprinodon brontotheroides
TTTAAATCCACATTAACATGAATCATCAATGCTCACATTCAGCGACACACAGGAGTTCTTTAAAGCTGGGCCCCGTTTCATTCACAACACCTGTCCATCAACCGGGAATCAGAAATACTTTAATAATCCCTTCTTGTGAGAAAGCAAATCTATCTGTCTATCATCTAGTTTAGTAAAATCTATTCCCGGAGCTATATTAGAAAAACAGGACATACAAAAAAGAAAAGAACGACTGAATAATATCAAAGATCAGATGAGGACCAACCTACAATTGCCATGGGAACCAACCTCGATGAGACAAATCCCTGGAAACACAGAAGAGACAGTCAGAGAGGTGCAGCGGGGGGAGGAGGTCTTCCTGACCACAGCGGATACGCGACACATTACCACTCGGTGTGGTCGTCCAGGCCGAAGAACACCTTCATGGTAACGATGATGAGGGCGGCGGCCTGCAGCTCGTACTGCGGCAGGACGAGACGCGGTGAGACTTGCGCCGTGTGGCATTTCTCATCGAGCATGTTTGCGTGGTCCATAAGGATGCAGACCCACTTATGCAGCTCGTCTGAAGACAAGAAACGACAGGAAGGAGGTTAGTGGTTCTGATGGTACCGATTGATCCTTCAGCTGGGCGGGGCTTTTACCGGGCAGGTTGGCGTCGATCAGGTAACGCAGGCAGAGCCGCGCTGGGTGGAGCAGCGTTTGTGGGACGATTGGAGGGAAAGAAGGAAGCTGCAGGAAGAGAATCAGGCTCTGGGCCTCTTTGTGGACGGAGCGGTAAGACGGGATTATCTACAGTAACCGGAGGAAAGAAGCAGAACGTTTAGAAAATACCATAAATCCTTAATTGAAGCAGTTTGTCCCAATTATTCCTTCATTTTCAGAAGGATCGTTCTTAACCGGACTCTACTGCAGCTGTCAAAATATTAAGATTGAATCAGTTTACAGTTTAGACAAGAAGAATATTTATCTTTAAATAATTAGAACTAGGGGCTGCAACTAGCAAAATTTGTTTCTGCTGACCATTGATTGATCTGTCAATTATTTTTTGATTAATCGATTTATAAATTGGATAGCCAAAAGGTTTCGCGTACAAAATTAAACCAGACTGACACGTTAAGTGCTCATGACCGCGATGCAGCAGTGGTTGCAACAAAACGCCAGCGTCTGCTGCTTAATTTTTATGCTTGTACAAGTTTTCGTCTCTGACATGGCTGGAATAACCTGACTCCGCTTAGGATGGATTTGTCTCGCAGGTTCCAATTCTTGGAAACCTTCCCGTTGAAGTATAATTTTGGGAAGGGGAAAAAAATACTGGTTATTATTAGCTGATTGGCCTATGTTGGTGATAGGCGGGCCAAATAAACCAATCAGATCAACTAAGCATATGACGTACTAACAGAGCTTAACGCCATTTTAAGAGAAGTTTCTTCAATTGATACCCCAAACTCTTGCCCGGAAACTGTACGTCAGGAGAAGTACAAAATATCGTTCCTGAGAAAAGCCATCACAGAGCAGTGTTTTACGCTCTTCTTTCAGTGAAGAAATACTCTGTAATTCGATAAAACGCGCCGATAGCCACGCTAACGCTATGATTTCATCGGCTGAAGCATATATGTTCTTTAGGCTGAACACTGTCGCGCTTCGCGTTGCGTCACACCTCAACCGCCCCTCAAAGCCAACGCTTGATTGGGCGTTTGTTGGGTGATCTAGGCTTGTCCCGATCCGATCCATCGTATCGGATCGGGACGTGATCAATAAAAGCTTTATGTAAAATGCCGATCCAGACTGCCGATCAGTTTTTAAAAAATCCGTCCGTATTTCCATCCAGTTTGCGCCCGCTTCTGAAGCGATCCATTCCACTATTTTGCGCCAGTGTTTCCCTGTTTTGCATCCTTTTTATTAAAACTTACAGTAATACTTTGCACCTTTAACTGTTTACGGTTTTACTGTTCACTGTACAATTTCAGATTGCGCTATTGAGAATTTTGTCCAGTTTGTGTTTATCTCTTAATAAACAAGGTAAGTTTGTTGTTACCAAGCATTGTGTTTTATTCCAATCTCACCTAATTCAGCTGGCTAGCGATGTTATCAAAAGTACTAAAAACCCTTTTTCAACATGAAGTCTTACAACTAAGGCTAAATACGTTTAGCATAAAACTTAAATACATGCTCACGGATAAGGCTGGTGCATCGGGCCAGTATCGGTATTTCCGGATCGAAGTGCAAAAACCTGGATCGGGACATCTCTATGGTGAACGGCTCCAAATTTCTTTAACGGAGAGTCTCCAGACTGATCTCTGCGAGTGAAACGTGGGTCTGATGCGCGGTGGGCGGAGCTACCCTATCCTTTTCTTTGCCTGGAACAATGGCAGCTATATTTGCTGTGATCAGTGGGTAAAAAGTAGTTTTAATATGCCTGTCTGTTGTGAAGTTAGCGGCTATACTGCATCAAACTTTTTTCAGATGCTGGTAGGAAACATATATTCCCAGTTCTGGGATTTAAGCCGCCTCTAATGCCATTAAATTACTTATTTCTTAATTGTATAACTTTGGTTTTGTTTCAGATTTTCCAGAGACAAGTTTAATGTGGATGTTTCCAAACCATGGTGCTGCGACCTCTTGTTCTCCTAATATGCTAAACCTTTCAATAACAAAAAAAGCTCTTAATGACATTAATGTGTAAAAGCATAAAAAAATGAGGGGCAGATGCTTTTTTTGCTGCTGAAATTGCGTTCAGTGTGAACGTAGCGTTACTGTCAGCATCCCAAACTTCCTTCAGGGTTCCTACAGCATACGGCAAGTTAAATTTAAGATTTAAGACTTTTTAATGCCAATTGAAATAAAAATTTAAGACCAAATTCACAAGAAACACAAGAAAAACCTGCTTGCAACAACTTAACCCAAAGGTTTATTTTAACATAAACCACTGCACTAATGTTTCAAATTTTGAAAAGCTTCCCATACAGGAAGAAAGCTAAAACACACAAATGACAGATATATTTGAACAATTATTTAACTGAATTCACAAACTTTGTTTTAGCAGGGAACAAAACAAATCAGTTTTAAAGCCCCAACATAACCAGTGCTAAGTCTTTTTTGCAGCTATTTTTCTTTGTATGGTTTTCTTAGTATGTTTGATTTGGTGATAAGTGGAGGCGTTGCAGAGACAAGGGTGGAACTAAACTGAGAAATACCGGCTGTTTCTCTCTAACTCCATTTTGACGCTTTGTGTTTCAAGCTCCGCATGTGCGACTCCACTGCCTTAATTCCCATCGTTCTGAGCTTGAATGACTTCTTGCACTAAATCCACTGAGCCTCATGTATGTTCCCTGGTTTTAGCCATGGAGAAAACTCTTGGCTGGAGACAATTTGGTTACATTTACACTTGCTCATATTTTCCAGACAAAAGTTAATGGTGCATCTCCCAAATGTCCCGGCCGCAACAACGCTTTTATTGGTTCCGCTATCGGGACGAAACCAATAATGGCGAGCTGCTATTATTTAAAAAAAATAAAAACAAACAATTGTCAATTTTAACGTTTTATTTAGATTACAAAATAAATCGTAATAAAAATAATCCTATTTATAATGCGTTTTAAAAATTAAGACCTACTACATAGACTGATTTAAGACATTTTAATACCAATTAAGGCCTTAGTTTTATTTTTGAAGAATTCAATGCCTTTTTAACCCCTAGAACCCTATGGACCCACCGGTCAGTCCAGCTGCTACATGACCTCGTAATTTTACCAAACCCCCAGTATTGATGTAAAAACATATTTGGCACAGTTTGGCGACATTTATGGATAAATGTGCCAAAATGGCCTCTTATTTCTCACTATAATTCTAAAATAAATAATTCATCTGATTGTGAGTCCAAATTTTATATGTTTTACACAACATTTAGATTTAAAACTGAATCGTACTTTTGTGCTATAAATAATATTTTGGTAGTGTTTTAAGATGTTTATTTCAAAAGAAAATTTTGGCGAGGTTCAAAAATACAAAAATATTTTGTATTTGATCCCTAATATTTTAGGCAGGGTCAAAGCTACAATGCCAGTTGACAAGACACCCGAAACCAGACCTTACCTTTACAGAGCTACAAAAAGCTTCTTCTTAAATCTAATAGCTGTGAGGGTTATAAGTGATTTACTTTTTGTGTGTTTTTGTCAGGCAGAAATTTATTTATACCCCTTAGGGTGTAAGAGGTTAAGACTTTTTAAGGACCCACAGGAACCCTGTCCTATGATCTCTTAAATTATAATTTAGCCTAAAAAGCATTGTTATTAAATGCAGACTTTCCAATGTTAGCATGAGTCTTGCAGAGTGAAAGTAGTTCCCAGCAGCGCCAGCGACCAACCTCGACATTGAAAAGAAGAGCCTCAGATCCACACAGCTTCATCTCGTCGGGAATTTCCTCGTAGGCGGTGACATACGGGATGTGGCCGTCTTTCACCAGCCTGAAAGCGGCGCAGGTCAGGGTGAATCGCTGAGTTAGGAGCAGCTACATTTAAGGAAAACCTTTAATGAACCTCTAGTAGCAGTGCTGCCTATTGCACCACTGAGCAGTCCGGTTTTTGATATGAATTACAAAATATTGAAGAATTCAATGCATTTTAAGACTTTTTAAGGATCCGCAGGAACCCTAAAAAAGTTTCAAGGTGTGAATAAAGATCTTTAACCCACCTGAGCAGGTCGCTGAGCGTCAGAGCTTCGCGGCTCCAAACCAGAGCCAGGTGAATCAGAGCCAGAGTCTTCCTCATGTGCAGCAGTCTGCGGATGGGGTTCGATGACGCGGTCGAGGACGGACTTCTGCTCACTGGTCCCATCCAAGTGCTGGTGCTCTCTGAGATTTAAATTACATTCAATTCAGTTTAATTCTATAGCGCCAATTCACATCATGTCATCTCAAGGAACTTTCCAGTTCACCAGATCATCCAGTCAGATTGATTCAAAGTTTTCTATCTAAGGAAAAACCAGCTGATTGCATCGACTCATTGACTCTTCAGCAATCCCTCACACTAAGCATGCTTGTAGCGACAGTGGAGAAGGAAAAACTCCCTTGAACAGGAAGAAACCTCCAGCAGAACCAGGCTCAGTGTGGCGGCCATCTGCTGAGGCCCACTGGGAGTTCAAGGAGACAGAAGCTGAGACATAGAAAGAAGCTGTAAAAGCGGGGAAAACACTTACAGCCAGGCAGTCGAGGCTCGAGCCAGCTTCCATGTCAGAGGATGAAGAGAGCACATCCAGTTAGTTACAGTCAGAGAAACAGGACTACACTGAAAAACAGGCCAAGCTCCAACATCTAGAAACAAAAGGTGTTGATGGCAGGAAGCCATTAAACAGGAACAGACCAGATGAAGCTACTATGAGAAAAAGCAGAGAGAGCAGAACGTTAGAGATTGAACTAACAGATTCTGCAGAGTGGAAGAATAGAGATAGAATGAAGCAGAATGATGAAAAAAGGGGTCCCTATGTCCTCCAGCAGTCTAAGCCTATAGCAGCAGAACTATAGAGATAGCTTTTAAAGCGTTATGGTTTAAAAGCTGAGGGGTTTGGGCGTGCAGTTGGAGCAGTGGTTAGCGTGCACAATCTCTGTACGGAGGCCTTAGTCCTCAATGCGGCAGACCCGGGTTCGAATCAGACCTGTGTTCCTTTGCACATGTCTCCTCCCCTTTCATGTCAGCCTACTGTCAAAAACCGAGCCCTAGTGCCATAAAAAGTTTTCAACAGCCATAAATGTAGTCTGAGCCTCATCATTTACAACATCTCTGCAGTAAGGAGAAGCAGAGTTGATGGATTGGACGCCTGGTTCTGAGGTCCGTACCTGTATTAGAGTCAGCTGAGTCAGCTGAATCAGACAGGACCGGACCTGCTGTCCAAGGAGCTCCCCGACAGCGGGAAATCTGAAGCGCTGTCCGAGTCCGAGTCCTGCCCTTCCTGACGGGGAAAAGGAATATTTGGCTTTAATGAATCCGTTTCAAATTTCCTTTAATAACCTAACAAGAAACTAATTCATATTTTTGGAAGAAAAAGCTTTATCATAAATTATATATGATTTATCTTTCTGTTGGAACCAAAAACATAGTAACAGTAGTGGTAGTAATTTTAGTTCATGTTTTCACCACTAGAGGTAGCTGTGGCGCCTTTGATGCCATAAAGAAGTTAATTTTAAAGCTTTTAAGTAGTCCGTTTTCGGATTTTTTTCTTCTTAACTATATTATTGCTATTTATAAGATGTTTTTATCCAAGGTTTCACATAATTCTTCCATATTTAATTCAAATTCAACACTGCAAAAACGACCTCATTATTTATTATTCTTTAGTTATAAAATTACTGAACTAAAGCGGTAAATAATTAAAAATATTTGACATTTTATTAGGATATATGCACAACAATCATAAAACGTAGAAAATGTGTTAAATATAAATGTGTTGCTCCCAAATTAGAAGTTTTAGAAAAACAGAGTAAACTAAAATATAGACAAAAAAACAATATGATTTAGAAGAAAAAATATTATTTATAATATGGCTATTATTATATTTTGTTATGTTTTTTTTTATATATCTGAGTTTCAACAGTGTTAAAATGAGATTATTTAAATACTGCATCATTTTTCCTGGATTAATTGCCATGTTGCTGCAGACTAAAGCGCCCTTTACTCCCTGGAGATAAATTTTCAATCTAAATAAGTCAGAATTTTTATTTTTCTTGAATTAAGTATTTAAGTGAGACACTTTGCCAATAGAACAAGACAATTTACACTTAAAATAAGAAAAAAAACAATTGCATTGTCTTATTTCAAGTGCATTTTATCTAGATACCTTATTTAAAGAGTAAAAATACTCGTTCTATTGGTAAATCATCTTATTTACCTGCTCAAATTAAGGGTAAATACTCTTAATTTAAGACATTTTTACTCATTTTGATGTAGTTTTTGCAGTGTTGAATTTGAATAAAGAATTAAATATGGAAGAATTATTTGAAATCCTGGATAAAAACATCTTATAAATAGCAATAATAGTTAATAAAAGGCAAACTGACCCTTCTGAACCTGAAACTGTTGACCGGGTTGTCTGTGTACGCCTGCCGGCTCTTCTGCAGGTAAAGCCTCCACATCTGACACAGAACTTCATCCTGAAACAAGCGGAAAAACGGGAGAAAGATCAGACGAGCTTCAGTCGGCTGCCGACGTCGGATCGACGGGAACGAGGAGAGCGGACCTTGAAGTGCGGACTGACGCCCAGTCTGAGCAGAGCCTCGGCCTGCTTCTTCAGGATCAACTGGAAAACTTCACACACCATCAACACCCTGCAGCGCTCTGAGGAACAACAGCTTATCAAAACATCTCACTGAGACAGAAATAAGCTTCAGAGGTTTTGGCTCCACAGGATAAAGAGTCCAAGATGTCAGGATGAAATACTGACCCGCCTTCTTAGCTCTGGATTTACTGGAGATCCAGGAGATTCTGTTAAAGTCACCAACGAAGGATGTGTCCACAACCTCTTTGGTTCTCTGGGGAAATTTAGACAAAACAACACCATGAGACACTTTGGAAGAAAAACAGTGACACCTACAGGATGGATGAGGTACTGCATTGTGTAGAAGCTGCAACACTGAGAATAATTCAACAGTAGAGAGTAAAGAGGAAGGTTTGACCTTGAAAGTATGTTGTATTCATTTTGTCCTTTACCTCGATGACGTTGTGACAGGATCTGCAGTAGAAGCGTCCCTCATCTGAGATGCCCCAGTCCACAGCAGCACACTGAGCGCAGGGCTCCCTGTATTCGGCCCTGAGGAGGAACGGCAGCACAGAGGGGCGGGTGAGGGAAGGGAACATGAGGGAACAGCTACCGGATAAATGCTGAAACTCAGGATATCATGAAGAACAAGTCCTATTTGAATGTCAAATCATTCTGGTGTAAACATGTATATAAATTTACTCTTTATAAGACCATATTGTCCCAAAATTTGAGAAAATTTCTATTTAAAAAATTCCTGTCTTAAAATCTGTGTTTTTCCCTGTTGTTGTTATCTTCTGCAGGCCAGTTGGTTCTCGTCAGCCTGAACACCTAAATTCAGCCAGTCCTTATATCAGCGGTCATCTGTCAATCAAAATTTGTTCCGTCAATAGCATCTTGATTTATATATGTGGTAGTTAATATACGCATCAACGGTTGAAATCAGAATCACTTCCTTTCCCATTGAGTTGCGTCCAGTGTTCCGCGAGGGGATGGGCGTCTGTGTGTCTTGACGGCGTAGAGCTATGGGAGAACTGTAGCAGCGTTGCGAGGCAGAGCTCAAGCATATGCGGCTGGAAGCCTTCTACACCAAGCCAAGCTTCTGCCCGCCCTGGGGTCCTCTTCCACAACATCTTAGATCCCGAGCTTTCTCCTCAAATAAAAATGGATGGCGGAGGAACTCATCCACGACCTCGACACTAAACTCTCCTCCTCTTGCATGTTTCGCGCTGTCCATAGCGTTCCTTGACAGCGTCGTTTCTAAGTCACCAATTTGCTGCTACTTGGTCCCAATGGAATTTCCATTGGGAACCTACTAGCGCTAAGTTGCTAACTTGTCAAGATGCTTTCGACAATTGAGTTGATTCCTTCCCGCTTATCATCACAACCTCCCAACCACCTTACAGGGGAGCAGAAGACCTCCCCTATTCAGCCAAGCCAACAATTTCCCCTTTCAGAGACAGTAGACAGGTATGGGGCATCGCCCAGGGTAACAAAAGCAGCCAAATGACCCCAATTCCAAAGGGGTGGACCCGTTCATCCAGTTCAATTTGCATGTTTTTCAAAGCCAAAACAAGGCTTTGTTTTTGGTCAACTCTATATAAGAATTGAACGTAACGCTATTTCTGACATTTTGAATTGAAAAAGCTTCCTGGATGGGAAGAGAAACGTCTTCAAACTTGGAAACAAAGTCCAGTGAAATGTTTTTTAACCTTTTTGAAAGGACTATGACCTGGATGACTGGGAATCTTCCCCAGCTAATCATGGCAATGCTTTTACCATAACCATATAAACAGCAAATATCTTGTATAAATATATTATAATTCTAAACTAACCGAGAAAAAGTGAAATGCAGAATACATAGACCTACTAAATGGCCACGAAATGATATAAACATTCATGTTTTTGCTTTTAACTAAAGCATTTAATCAAATTATTACTTCATAATTACTGTCGCCGATTGATGAACAAGATGCTGAAAATCAAGGCTAAGTATTTAATTATCTTTATAAACGTTTGAGTTTTTTAAAATCCCTAAATGTTTTTAAAAATATAGTTTTGCCTAAGGAGTTTGGCACGAATTGACTAGCTAACACTAACCGCTATCCATTTCCGTCACATTTAAACAGTTGCTAAAACAAAGTTTAAAATAGCTGAATACGGTCTAAGGGGAAATAATTGCATATTTTTACTCGAAACATATCTCAAATAGATTTTGGGCCACTCTGTATCTGAAGCAGCACAACGTTGATGAACCCTACCTAAAAGCAGCTAAAGTACAGCCCCCTTATCCATTTATCTGAAAATATGTTTCTGCAGTGAGCGAAAACTTATTTATTGAAATCTTTTTCAGCCGATAGTTTAAAAAGCTCCTTTCGATTCAGATTTTCTTCTTACTTTTCGTTTAAAAAGACGTTACACAGTGTGTTAATAAGAAAATATTGTAAATACTGGTTTTGTCAAAGCAGTCTGGTGAACCACTAGCTTCCGCCAACATTTTCCTTTACTGTGGGAAATTTAGACAGAATTGCTATTTATATTATCACCACTTACTGTATCCTCTTCATCCATGACGGCAGTTAAAAACCAGGCGGTTATGTTTTGTGTTTTTATCAGCTTTTCGTCTGCAGTCGCAGCATCATGTGGAACAGAGGAGCGGCTCGGATTTCTTCTTCTTTGGTTTCCTGCAGCTTGAAACCCACACCGCCGCCCATGTGCCGCTGCCACCTACAGTCGGATACAGGAACTGCAAGATCGAACCGGTTCAATAAACTTTGTGGCTTTTAAGAACTTTTTAGGATCTTTAAACCAAAGAAATTAATGTATTTTCAAAAAGTTTCCAGAAGTGTCGGACGTGGAAATTGCGTAAAGTTGTTATAATGTTCATAAAACAATTCTTAAAAACATTTTTTTCCTACTAGATTAATTTTTTTTCCACTGTCGGATTATTATTGTTGGATTATTTCTATGATGTTTCCTTTGCTGAGTTTTATAAGGTTTTACAGTCCCTCACTCTTAAAGCGGATTTAGATGAGATCAGAGATTATAAATAGGGCCGCCAGATGTTTCCGCTATATTCTCTTACATAACGTCACGAAATGAGTCACTTTAAACTTTGCGTTTATTGATGTTTTATTTCAGGTTTGAAGGTTTCATAAATTTATTTATACATTCTTTCAATTAAATCACGGCCACATCGGGGGGCTTCATGTTTCACAAGCGAACTCACGCGGAACCTTCCACCAGGACGTCAAGTTCACTTCAGCAAGGATGAACACTTCCGGCTTTACAAAATAAAAGCCTTTCAGAAGCACAAAACGCTTCTTATTGGGAAAAATGTATTACTGTTTGTCCATTGAAAACTATGCAAGTGCATCTTATAGAAGCTGATTGTTGCTGCTTTTTCAACACCAGTAGTTAAACATTGTGATTTGAATGTGTTAGATTTTTATTTAAAATTTTTAGATGAATATAATTAATTGACCCGGACACCTCTGGTGAGGGATCTAGAATCTACCGCAGCCCAATGCAAGTGACCCCAAAAGATGCAGATGCTGCAAGGATTACGTATTCAATTATTTAACATTTTACTAAAAAAAGAAATTTAATTAATTAATGGAGGGAAACGGAAATGAGTTAATTGAGCACTGTTAATATCAACCAGGTCATGTACATTGAAAAAATAATGCAACTGCTTTTGGCAGTTACTTTATCATATTTAGTTGTTTTTTTTATTCCTACCCTGCTAACATGAAACAATTGTGTTAAGTAACTTAATATGATTAAGTAAATGCCAAAAGCAGTTGCATTATTTTTTTCAATTAGTTCTGTTCAAGAAGAGGGTGAAGTTTTGTCTTTTGAATGTATTCGTTTTCTATGGACTTTGGCTGTATTTGCACTTGTTTTAAAATATGTTGCTGAATCAGTTTGTCCCTACGCAGTTTGTCTAAGTAGCCAGAAAACTTTATTATGGCGGCCCGGCAGTAACCCATGTACTGAGGTACATCGGTGGCATTGGTTACATCTTTCTATAAGGGAAAATTAAGGATCAAAACATCCATATTTTCTAAATAAAGACAAACTCTACTTTCCTATAGCCTTTGCTAACAAATAGTCCCATATATCTAAATTAAAGGTAGAGTGGATAAAGTTCTTTTCCATTGTCATTACTTTCCTTTCCGGCGGTGCGCTGTCAGTAGGAACCCCATGCAACAGCAGCCTATGACCCGGTCGCCTCCTCGCGGTTTTCCGCGGCGGCAGTTTGGCTTTCATGTATGAAATCCAAACTCCAGGCACCAGTATAATAAAAGCAAGGTTTCTACATTCTAAGTTAATTTAGGCGTTAATAAACTGTTTCAGAGGAGTGATCATAGCGCTCTGCATCAGCAGTGCTGTGTCTGACTCCCGCAAGTTCGTATGTATGCTGCTTCAGCTGCTCTTAGATGCGCTGCAGACAGCATGTTGCGAATGTGTTTTGGAAGTTTAGTTTTGTGGGGTAAATCTGAAGAGAGAGGCATGGTTTGTATGTTCAAAATATGGCATGCTGGAACTATTTTTCCAAGATCTCCTACTGCACCTGTAAGTTTAATGTTCTCTTTAAATTATCTTAAAAGGTACTTTTATAGAACAAAACAACAGATAAGTGAACTTTTAACTTAAAGTC
>JAGKQL010001075.1:0-13051 GCA_018398635.1 Cyprinodon brontotheroides
AGGTATAGCAATGGCTAATTGAAGCCTGCACTAACATGGGTTAGGTTTAGATAATGATATTAGTTACATCTTTTCTGAAGCTAATGATTCACGAAATGTTTTTTTTTTTCTAATTTGTATTTTCTTTGCAGACAGAAAAGAAAAGATCGTGGAGATTAAAATATAGTTGAGATGCAGGGGAAACAGTTTTTAAACCATTTTAGAATTAAAAACACATCTTAGAATGAGAAATATTTAGTCTTCCTGCTTCCTGTTTTAGCTCTTTTGTGGTGGAGAAGCAGCCCTGCATGCCCACCCATCCACAGAAACCTCTCATCATCAAGACCGAGTGCAGTTCACCACTAAAGTCAGGTATCTGGACTCTTTCTCTTTGCTTCACATTTCTAAAAAGCTAAATTATTTCTGCTATTTTTAATTTCTTTTCCTTGTAATTTAATTTTTTCAGACTTTTGGTCAAACCCCTGAAGTGGATTATCAACTAAAAAGTTAAAACGACATTTGACAAGTAAATAAACACAGGCTGGTCTCAGTATTTTCTATGTGATTTAAATCTGAGGACTAATTTGTATGTTCCTGTGTCTGTAGAGACCTCCCCTGGCAGAGTGTGAGTACAAACCTTCTAATCTTTAGTGTGTTGCTGCAGGAAGCCATCCAAACACACCTGATATTGAAGGATCTCTGTGATTCCCTGCTGCTGGTTATCAGACTTATGTTTGTGTGATAAACTAATTGTACACATCACAGAAATGTCAGAGCTAGATCATGTTCCCTATTTCCCAGAATCCCGTTCATACAGCCAAGCTGTTTGTTTAAAAATCCATCATTACAGAAAGGCTGCACTGAGCATACAGGTGTTAGTTAGAACAACGCTGAGGTGGACAGACATCGCCATGACCTCAGAGAAAGCCTAGCTAGCCTCTGTACCGATGATAGTCAGATATATGTGCCTGTTAAAAGAAAATTCTGCTGCCCCCACACCACTGCAGGCATGTCAGTAGTGACATTAACGCTCTAGTTGGCTCTGAACTTTTATATCTTAACAAGGAAAAAAACTGAAGCGATGATGTTTTGGTCCCAGTAAAATTTGCATTCCTAGATGTACAGAAGAAGTGGAGTGGAGACACACAGCTGGCCCCTTACCTATGGGGGGAGAGGTACCCTAAACCCCCTATTAGACCTCTTTCAGTGTCTCTTTTAAAACTCATCTGAAAACCTATTTTCAACAGCATGACACTTTTTTTGTTTTTTATTAAGAAATACATGAACAGTGGCCTAGTCAAAACTCAGACCTTGACCTGATAGAATTCTGTGATGGAACCAAGATCCAAAGTGACGGAAGAAGGGTTTGGTTGTTGTTGGTAGATCTTCAATCATCAGCTGCAACCTGGGAGGAGATACAATAATAATAATAAAAATGAACTTTTTTATTGATCTCACATTGTAGAAATTTCCTCTCTGCATTTAACCCATCCTCTTGGGGAGCAGAGGGCTGCCATTGTGTGGTGCCCAGGGAGCAGTGTGGGGGTTATGGGTCTTGGCTCAGGGACCCAGAGTGGCAGTCTGTGGGAGTGGGGCTGGAAGTCGTGAACCTCAGCATTCAAAGCTCCTGTGGCCCAAACCACTAGGCTGCCCCTCCCCTTATTAATATACTCCCTTTTATTAAGATACCTCCTAAGCAAAGTTTTGAAACACATTGGGTGCATCTTTTTTCTCTCCTCAGAAGTTTCTTCCGACAGTTTTTCATCCTCACAAACAACACTAAAGTGATGGACATTGAGGGATTACTCAAACGGGTTGCCTCTCTCTGTGGAGTTCAGACACTTGGTAGGAAAGTGTTCCACTGACTTCTGGACCAAATGTTCTCCCAGCTTCTGAGGTTAACTGAGTTTGTGTTTTACAGCAGCTGAAAGAGAAGAAATACACCAATGGCACCAAAGGAAACGAGGTAATGGGAGGACTGTTTGATTATGTCCTCGCTAGAGGTGGATGATCTTCTTTGGGCTTCAGGTCTCAGGGGAACATCTGATCTATCTGTGGTCCCACATGAAGACCTCAGTGTGGTGCTCGTCTCCTGTTGCTGTGCATGAACACTTCTGGTGTTTCTGTATCCAGTTAGCTAAAGTCCTCTCATCATATACTTGAAAATGAGCGGCGTGTATCTGGGAGCTTCATCCATGCCATAGTGGAACAGCAGGAAGTTCTGTGCATGTACAGTTGGGCGTCTCTTTCCTTCATTTCCAGAAGAATGGTCCACTGCACCTTTGAGACTGAGTCCCGCTGGATCAGGCAAACTCAGGCACTGATGCATTCTGCATTTCTCTTTGCAGGGTCTGCTGTCTGTGACAGAAGAACTTCACTCGTTGAGTTTCGAGGCCTGCTTCACGGTGCAGGGCCTCACCATCGACCTGGAGGTCAGCAGAGGGGCAGGCTGTCTTTGTCCTGTTGGGCTCTTCTTGTTTTTGTTCACCAATGCTTCATAATGTCTTTCTCCAGACGTGCTCCCTGCCTTTAGTGGTGATTTCCAATGTGAGCCAGTTGCCAGGCGGCTGGGCCTCCGTCATGCAGGTACAACCTCCCCGACCGACGAGCCCAGGGGTGACTTTTAACACTTTATTTCAACGCTAGAATCAAATGCCTAATTCATAAATTTAGGTTTATTGAATAAAATAATATTATCAGGACTAATTTGTAGAAATTGAATTTGATTTATATTATTTTAGAAATAACTTGAAAATGATGTTTTTTACTCTTTATTACTCGTTTCAAACACTTTAAAACTTATCCTGCTCACTTTCAGGCTTGTCCTGGTTGGATATGATGTTTGTTTCCAATAGGCTGTCCCTCATTGTAACATCTAGGATTCATAGTCACCTTCATCATGTTTATCTTCTAATTCCCCACAGAACCTGGGCTTCTTCGGGAACCCGACACGGGCCAGCTGGAGCCAGCTCTCTGAGATGCTCAGCTGGCAGTTTTCCACCTTCGCTGGTCGAGGCCTCAACAAAGAGCAGCTGGATATGCTGGGAGAAAAACTGCTGGGTGAGAATCTTAGTGGATGAAACAGGTTATGTGGACAGTTTGAAGCTAAGTATGTTTTACAGTGTTTTGCCCTTGACCAAAATCTGATAAAAATAAAATTAACTCAATTAGGGAAAAAGTTAAATTGATTAAATGTGGCCCGTTTAACATAAGATCTCTTTCCTAAAAAGTCTGCTAGTTAATGATTGATTTGTGATAATCACATTGACTTGTGTTGCCTTACAGAAACCTGGCTGCAGCAAGAGGATTATGTGAGCATAAACAGGCAACTCCTTCAAGCTATTTAAATTTTCACATCCCCAGAAGTTCTGGGCTTAGGAGGAGGAGTAGCAAGCAATCTTCCAGTCTGACTTACTGGATTTACCCCAAACAGTTAATACCTACAACTCTTTTGATCATTTAACCCTCTTAATTTCTGATCCAAATCAAAAAGAAAACCTCTTCTTTTTGTAACTTGTATAGTCCACCGGGTCCTTACTCTGAATGTTTTAGATGAGTTTTCAAGAGTTCCTTTCTGATTTAGTATTAAATACTGACAGGGTCATAATGAGTGGGAGATTTTAACATCCATGCTGACATTGAAGGCGATAGCTTAAGAGCAGCCTTTAATGCTATCTTAGACACTATTGGCTTTTGTTCAAAATGAATAGTCCCACACATTCTCATCTTCATACTCTTGTGACTGACATACGGCATAGAATGTGAAGAAATAACAGGATTTCCTCACAACCCTGTCCCCTCTGACCACTTTTTAATAATCTTCAGGATTACTTTTAACAGAGCATTAACCTCAAAAAAATAATATTCAATCTTTGGCAGATCATTAGCAGATAGTGGTTATACATTTTAAAGAATCTGATTCACTCTCTTTCCTCTCCTCTGTGTCGCTGAGCAGTGCTGTAGAGTGCAAAAGCTTTTGTTTATTCTCCTTCACAGGTTGATGATTTTGTTGATGGGGTTGTTAGTTCTCTGCGCTGCCTCTTGGGTGTGCAGCTTCTTTGAAAATGAAAATCGTTAAAAATAGAAAGCTTGCTCCTTGGTTTACAATGCAGAGCTGCGTACTTTGAAGCAAAATGCTAGGAAACTGGAAAGAAATTTGTCACTCCATCCATCCCACCTTCTCTCTTCATTGGCTTCCTGTTAAATCCAGAATAGAATTTAAAAAATCCTCCTTCTCTCACATATAAAAGCCTTAAATGGCCAAGCTCCATCTGATATCAGAGATCTGATTGTTCCATATGTTCCTAACAGAGCACCTTCGCCTCAATCTGCAGGTTTACTAGTGGTTCCTAGAATTTCCAGAAGTAGAATGGGAGGCACAGGGGCGTCTCTAGGTTTAAGAGACAAGGGTGAAACTCAGCCCCTAGAAGATATGGTAGCGCGCGTGGGTAGCGCGCGCCAAAATTTTTTCAGTGCACCTGCTAAGGCGTTGTCTAAGACAAGAGGTGTAGCTTTGTGTTGAAAAGTTGGTGGGGACGGCTCATAAGGAAGAAGGGGAGGTCCCTGCTTGCGACGCCTGCTTTTTGTTATGTTGGAAAGGATAAAAGCCAAAAAATCACGAATAACATTTATCAATTTAATGCTTATAGTTGAAAACATAACGTATTTACAATATTAAAACATATATTTTGTGCAAAAAATATCACATAAATCTAAACGAACAAACACAAATCAAAGAAATCAAAATAAATATAATAATTTTGTAGAACATTTATTGACAGTCAATTTTGGGTCACTTTTAAAAATGAATTTAGCACCGGACCAGGACTCGGACAAGATCTTATGTTGGACCTTAAGCAGAATATGATTAAGCAACTCCGTCTTTCTGTCAAGAACATCCACTAGCAGGGTATCCAGGGGGGGATTTACCATTAGGCAATACTAGGCAGTTGCCTAGGGCCCCAAGTTCTGGGGGCCCATAAAACTCTGTTTCCATGTATGGTTAATACAACTAATCTTTATTTGTGCACATTAATTATGTTTTTGATAAAAATCCTTTGGCTAAATGCCATCAGAACGCTGATAAATAGAGAGGAAAAAAGGGACAAGAAGAGAGGGACAAAACCTAGAACAAATAATGGATGTCTATTCTATTAACATTTTTATCTGGAGAATGGGTCTGTTTTATGGGTTTTCTTCTCAGGGGCCCCTACCTGTCTTTGCCTAGGGCCCCAAATTTCCTAAATCCGCCCCTGAGGGTATCAATACCGACTTGATAGAATCTGGGGAGAGCGGACTATGTTCAACCATCCATTTTCTTTTTTTAACCTTATCCTCAGTGGGATCAGGAGGTGCCTGGTGCATATCTCTAGCCAATGCTCTGGGTGAGAGGTGGGATCACCCTGGACAGGTCACCAGTCTGTCGTAGTATGTTCAACCAGCTTAAAAGTAATCGGGTAATCAGATTTATTATTTGCACTTTTACTAAGTGAACTTTCTAACTCCCTTTAAATCTGAAATTCAATGCCAAAATTGTTTAAATCTTTTATCTTTGGACCCCCTGCAGAGTGACGCCACACCTGCAAGATCCTATCCTTACCTTCCTGCTAGATTGCAAAAAGCAGCTTGCTCAAGTTGTCAACATAACACGCTAAATCTTAAATGTACATAAAAAGAAAAAGGGGGCGGTGCTTGCTACTGAATGGCAACACTATCAAAGTCAGGAAAAAAGTTTTAAGTAAAGCCGATTAAAACAGTAGCTACAGAAGCTTCAAACAAAAGGTGTTCTTTATGTTCAACCTAAACACCAACTCCGATAGACCATCAGTAGAGCAGGTGTTTAAATTAATCAATCACTGCTGCGAAAGCTATAGCAGTGAAAGCTAATATACCACAGCCATCACTTAATAAGCGCCAAATAAACAACCCTCTAAAAAAACGAAAACTGTAATGGACTGAAAGTCCTGTTTTTATAATGGGAAATTATTTGGCGTGTGTTTTAGTATATAATTCTGATATATTGGCGCTGTTGTCTGTTTCTATGGCAACGATACTGAATGTAGTGTAGCTTAGAGACCTGTATGGGTCGAAGTTTACCAACCCGCACCCGCCCAACCCCGTTAGGATGACTGCGAACCCGACCCGCCACCCGCGGATATCTTCAATTCAAATGTTATGGGGAGAGGTTGGAGGGGGGTGATGGGGAGAAAGCGAGAGGCAACAGATTCTTTTTCTGAGTTTTTTGTCGGGGTTTGTGGACGGTGAGCAGCTAGGACAACTTTTTTATTTTCTTTCTGAGGGCGGCATGAATGGGGTTTTAATCAGATATACACAGCAACAGGGCAAAATACTTGTACAAAATATTGGTGGGGACATGTCCACACCAGTCCTTAGAAGACACCTATGATTGTTCAGATTAACTTGTCTTCTTTATGGCTTTTATTCGGTGCTTTACTGCATTTGTTTTGGGAAAATATGAGAAAAAAAAATAAATACAGAAAAAAAAAATATGTATTTTTAAATCGCTAAAATAATTATAGGGTGGTTAATGCCAAAGAAAGGGTGACTGAAGCCACCCCTTAAATAGGTCTAACAACGCTTATGGGGATGCAGATCTTTTTGGTTCTCAGGCTCCTCTCCTGTGGAACCAACTACCAGTTTTAGTCCCGAGAACCCCTGTCTACTTTTAAGGCTAGGTTTAAAACTTTCCTTTTTGATAAAGCTTTAGTTAGCTGCTCAGGTTATCCTGATCTATCTCTATAGTTCTGCTGCTATAGGCTTAGGACTGCTGGAGGACATAGGGACCCCTTTTTCATCATTCTGCTTCATTCTATCTCTATTCTCCCACTCTGCAGAATCTGTTAGTTCAATCTCTAACGTTCTGCTCTCTCTGCTTTTTCTCATAGTAGCTTCATCTGGTCTGTTCCTGTTTGGCTGTGACTCCATCCTGAGAGAAATATCAGCTGTGCTGCTGCCATCAACACCTTTTGTTTCTAGATGTTGGAGCTTGGCCTGTTTTCCAGTGTAGTCCTGTTTCTCTGACTGTGACTAACTGGATGTGCTCTCTTCATCCTCTGACATGGGAGCTTGGCTGAGCTTGTCTGCCTGGCTGTGTGTTTCCTGGGCGGGGCCGCCCCTGTGGAGCTGGTTGACAGCTGCCTTTGTATCTATGCTTCTTTTCTATGTCTGCTTCTGTCTCCTTGAACCCCAGTGAATCTCAGCAGATGATGGCAGCTCACACTGAGCCTGGTTCTGCTGGAGGTTTCTTCCTGATCAAAGGGAGTTTTCCACTCCACTGTAAGCTACAAAGCATGCTTAGTGTTAGAGGCAGGCTCAGACTGGGAAAAGGATTTCACAGTTTAAAGAAATGGAAAATGAGCACCATATTACCCAACCATCACAAGTATGTGCATGACAAGGAAGGACTGCATGCATCATTTAGGTAGTTTACTTTTTTGTCATATTTTTTGCAGATAGACTAGGCTAGTAAACTAGCCCCACCACGCCAGTTGTGGGTGGGGCTAGCTTATTCTGGTTAATCCAGGCTAGCAGGCGACATTGTCCTAATTCTCCAGAGACCCAATGGAAACAATCAACTAATCCTAATAAAAAAAACATGAAAACCACAGAGAACATAAAAATATATGCTTCTTCTTAATCCATCAGCTTTACTTTCAGTTTAACTAATACCTGTCAGGATTAGGTTGAGGTTTGAGGACCCAAATGCAGAGGCTGGGAGGCAGAGGTGACGAGTTTGATGATTTAATGAACTGTTTACAGACAGCTGAGGCAGGAACCCAAAAAGTCCAAATATCCAAGCGTGAAAATAGTCAAACAAACCAGAAACCATGGAGACATCAGGGGAAAAACAATCACTGACGAGGAAGGCTCAGAGGAGGCGGAGTTGGAGGAAGTTAGAAGCGAGGGAACCAGCACTGAGGAGGAACTGCATAATGAGTGTATTTATGGGTGACTGAGAACAAAGAGAGGACTAACAAGCAGATTGGGAGCAGGTGTGAACAGAGCAGACAGGAAGAAAGGAGAACACAAGAGGGCAGCAGAGGGCAACAGATAAAAACCTAAAAAATAACCAGAAAATACAACAAAATAAGGAATTAAACCACTAAAACTAGTAAACATGGAGCAAAGTAAAACAGAATACTAAAAAGAAAACATAACAGAACCAAGACTGTGACAATACCGAGGCAATCTGAACTGATGTTTTCATAAAGGAGCAACTTTTAAATACATCAGCTGCTATGGCTTCAACATTCTGTTACCATGTGTGTCTGCAGGCCAGCTTGTGTCTCATGTGGGGACTATCAGGTTTCCTGGTCCAAGTTACGCTAAGGTAAGTGACCTGATGGAGCGCCCAGCATTGACACTCAAGCGCTGCTAAGCCAAACGGTTTTCAGCGGAAATGCAAAAGTTGTGGCTTTCATGTTGTCGGGCATCATGGCTACAATGATCCCTGTTTAAATATAAATCTATATAAATACACATTTAAACATCCTGTGCAATAACCCTGTATAATAATCCTGCTATTAAAAAAAACTTGTCCTATGTGGATGCACACTGCGTTTTATAATGTATGTATCCCATCATGCACCTCTTCTTCCTTTGGCTCCTTCTTCTTCTGCTTTGACTACTTCAGCTGATGTAACAATCAATCAACCAATCAATCAATCAATCAATCAACCAATCAATCAATCAATCAATCAATCAATCAATCAATCAATCAATCAATCAATTCCATGTCTGCTTCCCTCATAAAGGAGAATATTCCCGGGAAACCCTTCAGCTTCTGGATGTGGCTGGACTCCATCCTGGAACTCATCAAGAAGCACCTGCTGCCAGTTTGGAATGAGAAGTAAGCTAGAACATCTCTAGGTTTCTATTTCTATTACCCATCAGTCTTTGAACTGCTTAAAAAAAGAGCAAATAAAAATCCAGATTTAGGCTGATGAGTGTGTAACCGGGTGAGTCCTCAGGCTTTGGAGATAATCAGACTTTACTGACCGCTGAGGTATAAAACAGGTTGAATCCAGATTGTCTCCTAAACCTAAACTGGACCAATGAGCAGTTTAACATGAGCTTGTTTCCTATCTTTGCCTTAAAAAGGTCAAACAGGGGCCATAGCGGTTGAATCTTCAGACCGTCATCATCATGACTGCAGCCATCTGTTGCCATGAAACGTCTCAGTCAGACACACGTCTCCATGGCGACTTCCTGTTCTCCAGCCTCTGGCATCACTGCGCTAGCTCTGGGAAAATAGATGCTCAGACAGATAAGGCTCCTACCCCAGGAGCTTTTTGGCCCCGGGGGGCCTCAATAGATCTGTGGTTTAATTACCAATGTCGCTTTATAAACCGTTTTGTAAACAGGAACTGTATATTTTCGCTGATGAACTTTCTGTCCAAACTAGTTTTTCCAACTCATCATGAAGCCAATAATTTCCGCCGACAGATCAGAGCAGCTCATCTTGACCGCCGTTTGACCCAGAGTCCAGGTTCTGGTGTTTAACACAGAAAACGCATCATAACCACACCCAGCTGACCCCACCACCCCCCTCCCCATGCTCTATTCGCACCACCCACTTTGGTAGCGTTGTTCAGAATGGCCCCGTTTTTAGGGAGAGTTACATTTTCAGGTCATCAACGCTCCCTGAATTGTTGTCTTTTTACTTTAAATACTTTTACATTTGGACTCAATATGTTCATATGAAATATACTTTTTGTTCTTTTGTTGAAGTAGTCATCAACATTTAGTCGCCTTACAACCAAGAACTTCAGTAGTTTGTGCTGAGATTCAATGTGAGGAACAAGGTGCTGCTTCTGTTACTGTAGATCTATGTTTTTAGTCAGGCTAGATGGAGGACATCTGTGATCATCAGTCTTTAACTCCTAATGCAGACCTTAGATGGATTCAAGTCTTGACTTTGACTAGGCCCTTTTTTTATCGAAACCATCCATCGTATCTCTGACTAGATGTTCAGGGAGGCTCTGCATCTGCATGCTGAACATCTGCCACAGTCTCTGGTCTTTAGGTAGTTCTCCAGGACTATCTGGATTTAACTTCATCCATTCCATAGCAAGTGGGACCAGCTTCCCACAGCATGATGCAGCCATTAGAAAGGACCCCAGGCACCCGGTTATTGGTGTTTAATCATTCTTAGGATTTATACCAAAACATCTTTCCTGATCTTCTCAGATCAGACCAGCTTCCCTTCTTCACGGTTAACTGCTTCACATCAGCTCTGACGTTCTTCACTTTTATCTCTTTATATCTATAATATATCTACATTGCTTCACAATAACCTCTAGTTTATCTTGGTTAGAGTTTGTTGTTGCAATGTGATAAAATGAGAATAACTTTCAGAGGAGTGAATACTTGTTATGGCTGAACTGGTGATCTCTGCCTCAAACATCCTGACCAGTATCCAGGATCTTACGATGTTGGTCCGCCTTTCTGCAGCACTGATACCGACTCTAATGCCGGAATATTCAGCTGTACTGGGCTTTACCCGGACCCCACCTTCCATCACTTCCTCGGACTCTTTTATCTTCTGTTCAGAGGAAGTTGAGCTTCTTTTAATCTGTTGCAGGTTATTTCTGCTTGTTTTATTGTTCAGGTCTGAACAGAGAAATGACCCAAAACAAAGCAGCTAACAGTTTTTTCAGGTATCTTGAAGGGCAGAAGGAGAAGCTGATTTTCTTCTGTGTGACTGCAGTTACATCATGGGCTTCGTGAGTAAAGAGATGGAGCGTGCTCTGCTGAAGGACCGGGAGCCGGGGACCTTCCTGTTACGCTTCAGCGAGAGCCACCTGGGAGGAATCACCTTCACCTGGGTGGAGCACAGTGACAGCGGTGAGTTCTTCCATCAGGACTATAGGAAGCTCACAGACCGTCCATTGATTTCCTGATGGCCTTTTATCGGCCTTTGCCACGGTCCTCTCTGAAGCACTTTTTTCTGGACTTGGTTCCTTTTCAGTCCAGTCAGTGTAAATTTGTTTAATAAATATAAATATCAAATTTGGTTAAATATCAGGACCGGCTTTCAATAGTTTCCAAAGGATAGCCTGATGCACAGCTGCATCAGGTAGCAAAGTTTGGTCTGAGGAGTCTAGTTTGATTTCAGCGTTAGCCTCTGACCTGTTCCAGCAGCCCGTTCCTTCATCGCGTTAACGGGTATCTTCTACAACAGGGGATGTAAAGTTCAACTCCGTGGAGCCATACACTAAAAACCGACTGAGCGCTCTGCCTTTTGCTGACATAATCCGTGACTACAAGGTCATTTCAAATGGAGGTGTTCCCGAGAACCCGCTCAAGTTCCTGTACCCAGACATCCCTTAAAGACGAGGCCTTTGGACGGCTCTACAGCCAGTCAGCCTAGCAAAGGTAAGTGATGCTAACATCTGGAGCAAAGGAAAAAGGACTAAACACTGAAAAACGAGCCCCACTCTATCAGCGTGTAGAACCTTGGCAGTGGTTACCCACCCTGCCCCTGTATGTTTTGTGGGGGAAAAGCTCCCCCCCATCCTTGGCACTAACCTCCCTAACCTCTCTGTTCAATTCTCAGTCCATCCATACATCCCATCGACCCTGATCCCCATCTCAGAGCTGCGGTGAGTCCTCCGCAACAACACCTTGACTTTCCTTTCTGCTGCGGTGAAGTGACTGGATGAATGACCTGAATCCATCCTTAAGGCAAAAATGTTTGTTGCTGTAAAAAAACAAATCAAACACTTGAGCTCAGATTAGCTGCACTTTAGCAGGGAAGCTAATTGTAGGTCTTACAGACTGGCATTACCTTGATAAACTTTTCCTATTTTATTTCAATAAATGAACTGATCTTGGTGATGGACTTCTGGGAAACCTTGTTATTTATCCAGTCTGCTCTAGTCCCATCGCTCTTTCTTTATCTGATTCTTCTAGGTCTGAAGCCAGCACCACCCCCCGCTCCTGTCCGTCTCCCGAACCCCCGATGACCCCCGGGGAGTTTGACATGCTCAGTGAACACCTGTGCTTTGACATCGACACCGTGAGTTTCCTGTTCTGAGTCCTTGAAGAACCTATCAGGGGATCCACCATTTTATAGGGGTTCGAACCCTCGACTATGAGCTCTAACCCTCGATATGAGCTCCCTAACCCTAACCCTCATCTATGAGCTCCTAACCCTCGGCTATGAGAAACCTAACCCTCGGCACTATGAGCTCCGAACCACCGGCTATGAGCTCAGGGGCCCTCAGCACTATGAGCTCCGAGACCCTGAAGCTATGGGCTCTAACCCTCATCTATGACTCCTAACCCTCATCCTATGAGCTCCTAACCCTCGGCTATGAGCTCCTAACCCTCGGCTATGAGCTCCTCCTTTGTTGGTTTTATTCCAGCCATCCACCTTGAGGCTAACTTTATGTCTGCTAACAGTATTAAACTCAGCAGGCTGTCATGGTAATGGGGGTTTATTCTGCAGGTTTACAGTAAAGACGATTTATTAGTTTCATTCTTTAGCTCCTTTATTTACCTATTTTTTAATCAGTTTGCTTTGCTGACTGTTTATGATAGGATCTTGTTTGGTGCCTGAAGAATCATTTTGCCTTGTTTATTTTCCTCTGCTTTCAGATGAGCTCCCCGTATTCAGAGTGAAGTTGGATGACCATATTGATCAACAGTGTTTCCACCATTATGCCATCTCTTCATATATAAATGTTAATTTTTCCTTTAAGAAAGAACCAGAACATCTTTAATAAATGTATTTAATGTTTTTTTTTCCCTTCTTATTTTGGGCTCCAAGCTCACCTTCAGATCGATGATTGTCTGTAAAAAAGTATTTTTAAATAAATTCAGAAAAGTAAACTAGTTTGCTGTGTTGAACATGTGGGTTATCTCACACCTTCGCCCCCTGCTGGCCACAAAGAACTACTGCCCAGTTTGGAGCTTTTACTTTGGTAACAGCTGGAGAGGAAGTCAGAAGTGAGTCACTCCCATTCTGCCTAAAAATCTCTCATGGGCTGTGTTCGAATTCATGGACTGGATCCTCCAAGGACCCGGTCTACCTGGACTGGATCCTCCA
>JAGKQL010001076.1:0-38912 GCA_018398635.1 Cyprinodon brontotheroides
AGGCTGCCTGATCCCTGGCTGGGTTCGCTTCCCAGGAGGCTGCCTGACAGAGCAGTGAAACTCTGGCGTTGAGCGGCACGGCTGTTGGTGGCAGATAGGCTGTTTCTGGACTGCTGCCAGTTGAATGTTTCTCTGAACAAAAGTAGGACGGTCTGTGGACACGACTGCCAAAGGACTAGGAGGAGTGAAGGTAGGCATCGGAACAAAGAGCCTGAAACAAGCAGCTTCTTCTGAGCTCTGAGATTTAGTTTGATTCAGAGCCTTTGTCCTCGCATGTCCTCACATGTCCTCACATGTCCTCGCATGTCCTCACATGTCCAGACAAACCTACCGTGCTTAGAGACAAGGCGACCGATTCAACCAGAACCCTGCATTTCTCCAGGCTCAGCAGACGATGGAGAACTTTGCTGGTCCAGGTTCAGAAATAAATGAATGAATAATAATGTAGATCAGAAGCTTTGGTCTGAGAGAGAGAAAAAGGAGGCAGCAGAACATGGCGAGCAGATCAACCAACCAGAGTCTAGTTAAACCGTCTCTACGATCCGTTCACCGTTAGACTTTCCAAACAGCCGTCTGAGCTCTGGACCAGCTCAGCTTTAGATGCTTCCAGGCGGCGTCTGAAAGCCACACTTGAAATAACGCTGAGTGGGAAAAGCAGCCTTTGTTTGGACAGCTGGCAGCTCCCAGAGCTCCATGGCCTGCAGAGCTCCATGGAGGGCGGCCATGTCTGACCCCACTTAGCTCCTTCACTGCTGATCCACAGCTCACCATGATAATGGGCATCCATGGTGTGGATCTTTGCTTGCTGCCTCCTCCTCTCTGTCCCTCCTTCCATCAATGCTCTCTCTGGTTCTTCTAGAACCTTCCTTGAGAGACGATGATGAATGGTTTCTACCTTTTAGCAAAGAGGTTATTTGGGGTCTTTTAGCTAAAATGATCCTCTTTGTGTCGTTCATTCAGGCTTCAGCTTTGCTTCTGCTTCAGTCCAGCAGCATTTGAACAGAAGAGCCTGATAGTCTTATTGAAGGACTGATCTCCACTGGACTAGAACAGCCACCTGCTGGAGGTTTCTTCCTGTTCAAAGGGAGTTTCCTCTCCACTGTCGCTACAAGCATGCTTAGTGTGAGGGATTGCTGAAGAGTCAATGAGTCGATGCAATCAGCTGGTTTTCCCTTAGATAGAAAACTTTAAATCAATCTGACTGGATGATCTGGTTGACTGGAAAGTGACCTGAGATGACATGATGTGAATGGAGCTATAGGAATTAAACTGAATAGAATTGAATAGATATTTGTATTATAGTGTCCTTGGAGGTGAGCAGGAAGGCAGGGCTTTACAGACCTCAGGATCTGAGATGAAGTGGAGATTGGTCAGCTTTGCACTGTGCCGCTGAAGCCATGAGGTTTTCTCTGAGTCTCTGCTGACTGAGTCATCGGTCCGTCTTCAAAGTCTCGCCGTCCCAGATGGTTTTCGGCGCTGCCCTGATTCTAATGTGCAACAGAAAGGAGTGAGGCTGGGGGCTGCCCGCCGTAGGACAGCCAACTGATGAACATGTGCTGGATTCTCTGACCTCCCACAGAGGAATGCATGAGCCGTAATGTTTTTGGACAAGATGGCAGCCCTTTCAGAGGGCGAGAGGAAACCCAGGGGAAGCCAATGAAGAGCCGACCTCAGAGACGGGGTCATTAGCCTCATACAAGCGTATGAATGGAAGCCGCTCACGCTTTGGACACGCAACATGCTTCAGGCTTTCAGACATACAAGGACAAACAGATGTCCGCGTATCACAGCCAACATGCTTCTATTTGCAGCAGAGAAGAAAAAACGGCTTTCCATCCCGTTTGAATGGAAATAAGCAGTAAGCACCCAGCATAGAGCTAAAACAGGCAGACTGTGAAGGGGCCTGCCTTCATTTCTACTAATGAAGGTCTACATTTACCCCTCTGGACCCTTTGCTCAGCCTCCCCGCTTGGTTGAGAGTTTTCTTCAATATTTTCCTTTTAGAGAATCTTATTTTCTAGCTGAACTAGATCTACGTGGTTTCCGCATGTCTGAGGGGGCAGCAGATGAGGACAGTCCTTACACATGCTACTGTTCAACATTCAATAAGTCCAGACGCCTTCACATTTAAGCCTGTCTGTGGTTTGAATGGAAAAAAAGGAAAAGCCGGGATGGTGGTCGTCATGGAAACCGTCCTGCCATGCCAGCAGGTTACCTGTCACCAGGTGTTGGTTCCATGCTAGCATGTTAGTCGATCCGTCTGTGTAGCATTACACCAGCAGGCAGACCGTTAGCCTTAATGAGAGGAAGGAAGTAGAACTATGTGCTGTTGGACAGGAGCAGAGCTAGACTGGAACGGTTGGGGGGCCACGGCCCCCGGGGGTCCCACAAAGTCTCATTTTTTTCCACCTGGAAATCTAAAGTTCGTATTTTGAACCTAAAGAGGAGTTTTATGTTTGTAATTGTTCTTCTCTGTTTCTCATCTTCCTCATCCTCTGGTTATTAAGGCTGGTAAAAACCTAAAGGTGTGCATTACTGCCCCCGTCTGGTGGGGGATGGCTTTACAGCTATCATAGTTTATAGCCTGCTATAAAAGGTCTGCTCTCTAAGTTATGTCTCTGTTATGCTGAACTTTTGTTGATGTAGTTGAAGTTTATCCTCATAAATCCTCTGCTGATGTTCCTGACATCTTCCCATGTTCTGTAAAGATTATTATCCAGGCCATTTGTTTCACAACTCTAGATTTCTATTACAGCAGAATCCTAATTCCAATGTCTTACAGTCGTTAAGGAACAACAGAGGGAGAAACTTCTGAATTTAAGCAGTTTGTCTTTTTCTTCATGATTGAGAATCTGAAAACTTTAAGTAAAACTGCGACATCCTGTGTTTCATCTGAGGACCCAGTCCAAGTAGACTCGGAGGACTTGGTCTACCCGGACTGGATCCACCAAGGACCCGATATATCTGAACTGGGTCCTCCAAGGACCCGATCTACCTGGACTGGATCCACCAAGGCCCCGGTCTACTTGGACTGGATCCACCAAGGACCCGGTCAACTTGGACTGGGTCCTCCAAGGAGCCGATCTACCTGAACTGGATCCACCAAGGACCCGGTCTACTTGGACTGGGTCCTTGGAGGACCCGGTCTACCCGGACTGGGTCCTCCAAGGACCCGATTTACCCGGACTGGGTTCTCCAAGGCCCCGATCTACTTGGACTGGATCCACCAAGGAGCCGATCTACCTGAACTGGATCCACCAAGGACCTGGTCTACTTGGACTGGGTCCTCCAAGGAGCCGATCTACCTGAACTGGATCCACCAAGGACCCGGTCAACTTGGACTGGGTCCTCCAAGGAGCCGATCTACCTGAACTGGATCCACCAAGGACCCGGTCTACCCGGACTGGGTCCTCCAAGGATCCGATTTACCCGGACTGGGTTCTCCAAGGCCCCGATCTACCTGGACTGGATCCACCGAGGACCCGGTCTACTTGGACTGGCTCCTCGGAGGACCCGTTCTACCTAGACTGGGTCCTCCAAGGACCCAATCTACCTAAACTGGATCCACAAAGGACCCAATCTACCTGAAGTGGATCCTCCGAGGACCCGGTCTACCTGGACTGGATCGTTCCTCATACCTCATCCTGAACATCAACCGATAAGTTTTCTGAGATGCAGCTGCATCGATCGTCCAGGACTTCATTCGACTTCCTGTAAATTCCTTTCTATTGTTCATGCCTGTAATGTGTAGCTCCAGTGCTGCCCTCAGCAACTTTTCATTTCTCAGACAGAACTATAGTGGAGGAAGATCAATATCCACCTCCTCCTGGTCTGGATGCTCAATGTGCAATCAGCCCATTTCTCTTCTGCTCCCAATGAAATGATAGAAGTTTGTAAAGGAGAAGAACGGTTATAGATTCCAGCAGAGCTCTGAATGGACAGACTTTAGAAAGTATCCGTCTGTCTGTCAGGATAACTTGATAAGTTTTGGACAGATCTTAACAAAACGTTGAGCAAAGATGCTCCTCAATCCAGGGATCAATCCATTGAAAGTTGGTGACGTTCCGGTTCGCCATCTTGATCCGGGGAAGTTTCAACTGAGGGTCCAGATGTGTCTGGAGATGAGCTACATGGTGGAAGTCTCTGCCTCCCTCATCCAGCCCCTGCCTCCCTCATCCAGTCTCTGCTCTCCCTCATCCTGGCTTAGCTTCTCATCCAGTCTCTGCCTCCCTCATCCAGTCCCTGCCTCCCTCATCCTCCCTCCCTCATCCAGTCTCTGCCTCCCTCATCCAGTCTCTGCCTCCCTCATCCTCCCTCCCCTCATCCAGTCTCTGCCTCCCTCATCCAGCAGTCTCTGCCTCCCTCATCCAGTCTCTGCCTCCCTCATCCAGTCTCTGCCTCCCTCATCCTCCCTCCCTCATCCAGTCTCTGCCTCCCTCATCCAGTCTCTGCCTCCCCTCATCCAGTGTCTGCCTCCCTCATCCAGTCTCTGCCTCCCTCATCCTCCCTCCCTCATCCAGTCTCTGCCTCCCTAAAACCTCCCTCCCTCATCCAGTCTCTGACTCCCTCATCCTCCCTCCCTCATCCAGTCTCTGCCTCCCTCATCCAGTCTCTGCCTCCCTCATCCTCCCTCCCTCGTCCAGCCTCGCCTGCCCTGCCTCCCTCATCCAGTCTCTGCCTCCCCTCATCCTCCCTCCCTCATCCAGCTCTCTGCCTCCCTCATCCAGTCTCTGCCTCCCTCATCCTCCCTCCCTCATCCAGTCTCTGCCTCCCTAAACCTCCCTCCCTCATCCAGTCTCTGCCTCCCTCATCCTCCCTCCCTCATCCAGTCTCTGCCTCCCTCATCCAGTCTCTGCCTCCCTCATCCAGTCTCTGCCTCCCTCATCCAGTCTCTGCCTCCCTCATCCAGTCTCTGCCTCCCTCATCCTCCCTCCCTCTCGCCCAGTCTCTGCCTCCCTCATCCAGTCTCTGCCTCCCCTCATCCTCCCTCCCTCATCCAGTCTCTGCCTCCCTCATCCAGCCCCTCCTCCCTCCCTCATCCTGCCTCCCACCTTCAGTCTCTGCCTCCCTCATCCTGCCTTCCCTCATCCAGTCTCTGCCTCCCTCATCCAGTCTCTGCCTCCCTCATCCTCCCTCCCTCATCCAGTCTCCTCCCTCCCTCATCCAGCTCCCTCCCTCCCTCCCTCATCCAGCCTTCCTCATCCTCCCTCCCTCATCCAGTCTCTGCCCCCTCATCCTCCCTCCCCTCATCCAGTCTCTGCCTCCCTCATCCAGCCTGCCTGCCTCCCTCATCCAGTCTCTGCCTCCCTCATCCAGTCTCTGCCTCCCCATCCTCCCTCCCCTCATCCAGTCTCTGCCTCCCTCATCCAGTCTCTCCCTCCCTCATCCTCCTTCCCATCTAGTCTCTGCCTCCCCTCATCCTCCCTCCCTCGTCCAGTCTCTGCCTCCCTCATCCAGTCTCTGCCTCCCTCATCCATCCAGTCTCTGCCTCCCTCATCCTGCCTCCCACCTTCAGTCTCTGCCTCCCTCATCCTGCCTTCCTCATCCAGTCTCTGCCTCCCTCATCCAGCCTCTCCCTCCCCATCCTGCCTTCCCCCATCCAGCGTTCTGCCTCCCTCATCCTCCCTCCCTCGTCCAGTCTCTGCCTCCCACCTTCAGTCTCCTGCCTCCCTCATCCTGCCTCCCTCATCCAGTCTCCCTTCCTCATCCTGCCTCCCTCATCCTGCCTCCCTCATCCTGCCTCCCTCATCCTGCCTCCCTCATCCTCCCTCCCCACCTTCAGTCTCTGCCTCCCTCATCCTGCCTCCCTCATCCTGCCTCCCCTCATCCTCCCTTCCTCATCCTTCCCTTCCTCATCCCTTCCTCCCTCCCACCACCTTCAGTCTCTGCCTCCCTCATCCTGCCTCCCCCTCATCCTGCCTCCCCTCATCCTGCCTCCCTCATCCTCCTGCCTCCCTCATCCTGCCTCCCTCATCCCTGCCTCCTCCTCATCCTCCCCTTCCTCATCCTCCCTCCCACCTTCAGTCTCTCGCCCTCCCCATCCTGCCTCCCCCATCCTGCCTCCCCTCATGCCTCCCTCCCACCTTCCTCCCTCATCCTGCCTCCCTCATCCTGCCTCCTCCCTCCCTCATCCTGCCTCCTCATCCTGCCCTCCCTCATCCTCGGCCTCCCCTCACCTCCCTTCCTCATCCTCCCTCCCCAGCCCTTCAGTCTCTGCCTCCCTCATCCTGCCTCCCCCACCTTCATCCTGCCTGCCTCACCTTCATCCTGCCTCCCTCATCCTGCCTCCCTCATCCTGCCTCCCTCATCCTGCCTCCCTCATCCTGCATTCTGTATCTAGAAGCCAGGCTGGGTTTTTGTCATGGTGACCTATAAAACTGGGGATGCTGCTAGTAGAAGGAGAACGTGTGCATGCTATTAGAGCTGTTTAACATTCAGCTGTGGGACTGGAGTTATTCAATATTTAGGGTTTGAACCCACCAAGTGGGGCACGCTGCCTCATTATTCAGTTTGTTTGTTGTTGACTTACCCAGAGAATCTGTTTGCTCTGCAGATGAACACTTTTTCTGTCCCTACAGACGGATCCTAGCGTCCTAAACAAAGACCATTCCCCCTGAAGGCATTGCTGATAGCTTCTGCTGAATGCCTGCTTTCTGATTTATCTCAGACCTGCCATATGGTGGAGATCTCAGTGAAGGTGCACTGTGGTGATGATTGAGTCGGTCAGCAGGGGGTCCTGGCTGAGACAGTGTGTTCGGACTGCTGCGTGTCTCTTAGGACGGACACACAGCGTCTGCTCATCAATCTCTAAGCCAACCGAAGGCAGACGGATTTATTTTTCCTAAAAAGACGAGTAGGAGGGAAATGCTGCTAATGTCATCATCCTTCCAGACGTTGTTTCCGCTGCAGAAAATGGATCCAAATGGAAACCAGATCAACCGTTTTATCTCTGCAGATTCATTCCACAGTAGTTTACGTCTGTTGTCTTTGGCTTTAGTGTGAATAAATATTTATGTGTGACTGATGTTCCAGATGCTGATGCAGGGAACCGTTCTGTCAGACTAGGAAAGGACTTCCTGTTCTTTCAATGAGCGAATCTTACATCTGATCAAACATTTCGTTGTAGAAATGATGAAGCAACTTGATGCAGAAAGCAATGAAATATCAATGAACGCAGTTCTATCAGATCCTTCAACAGAAACCTTTGACTGCTGCAGTTTCCTGATGCAGGATTAACTCTCTGAAGGACGGATATATTATTTATCTCCAGTAGATATATATTTGATTTGAGGCAGCATCCATCTTCAGTCCTTCCCCTGAAGTGAGCTTTAATATTCTAATTCCTTTTTCATGTGGCTTGTTGTTAATTCATCTAAAAACATAACTCACTTCAGCTTAGTTTTCGTTCACCTTGTTCAGATAAACCTTCCTCTTCTGCTGCATTAACTGCAGTTAACTAACCAGCTGCAGAGATTTTAATAGTGTTTCTATTTTAACATGTATTCTCTGATCGAAGGGGATTCTAGAAATAAATCCAATCATTTTCTGGATTGTCTTTAGTATCGTCATCAGGGTTTAATGGTGGAGCAGCGGTGGACTCTTTAATCAATGGGACTGTGGTGACTCTGCTGCTAAAACTCTGATCTGTTCTTACATCCAGCGTAGATGGAGGAACAGACGGTTCTCTGAGGGTTTTTGTTAAAAGCTGAAAATAGTTTTGTAGATGAGAACCTCTTCATGTTGATTAAAGGTGAAAGTTATAGTAAGTAACTCCTAATTGCTTAATTGCTGCATTGTCTGTCAGGAAAGCTGTTTGGGTTTGGATGGAACTGAATGGATGATCGGGGTCCTGTTTGGTTTAATCCACTTTAAAAGCATAAAATCGATTTCTCCTGCTGACAGATCCCATTCCTTTAAACTGAAGCGTTCCCAGCCCTCCGCTGTGTGGGCTATGAAGCTGTGTTTGCCCAGAACTCAGTCACAACAGGGTTATTTAGATCGGTGGCAGCAGATTCATGCGTGCCAGCAGGTTTTCTCTGCTAAACTCCTCCTCAGACCCAACAGGGAGGTGCACTACAGGCTTTGTGGCTGTTTACTAAGCTAACTATGAAACCAAACTGAGTGGAGGAATAAAAAGCAATAGTCAGACTGTATCAAGTCTATGTGTTCGGTGCCAGCAGCCAGCAGCATTAGCATCCTGCCAGGACCACAGGGTGCCGACCAAGGAAGTCCAAACAGACGGATCAGCTCCATGTTTCTCAGGGTCACAATCTCATTCTCACACTGGGATTGTTCTTCCTCACATTGCAGAGCTGCTGACGGCAGCCAGGAGCAGAAAATATCGCATCTAAATATCCTCTTCTGACAAAGTTCCTTTCTTCATCTATTTCTGAGCAGTGCTGCTTTCTGCCAGAGACGGAGACTCTTGGGCAAAGCATGCTTTGGTCCTCTGCTTTTGGACTGCTGTCCATGTGGAGGGCAGCCAGCCTTCAGGAGTGAAAAAGCTATTCGTCCTCCCAGAACTAAAACCCTAGCAGCAACTCAAAGCAATTTTCTGGCTGTTGAGAGAATTAATCCTGGGTTTGAACTGTGACTGGGTTGGTGTCTGTGTTGGTAACGAGGTCTAGGATAGACTGAAGGCTGGAGGGTGAGGGTGAAGAACTCCTAAATCCTCAATCTGTTCATAAGACACACTTCAACCACCGACTGGAACCTTATTTATTGGGATTTTATAGGAGAGGCCAAAATATGGCTGATTATGACCTGAAGCACCAATGAGACGCTGATGTTTCATCCAAGGACTGGATGAGGGAGGAAACATTCAGCTCACTTTACCGACCTGAGTGGGATTTCATCTTTATATAAATCTTCAGTGGAGTCCATAGAGTTGGAGAAAATCAATTCTATTCAGTTTATTTCTATAGTTCCAATTCACATCATATCATCTTAGGTCACTTTATAGATCCAGATCATCCAGTCAGATTGATTCAAAGTTTTCTCTCTAAGGAAAACCAGCTGATTGCATCGACTCATTGACTCTTCAGCAATCCCTCACACTAAGCATGCTTGTAGTGACAGTGGAGAGGAAAAACTCCCTTTGAACAGGAAGAAACCTCCAGGAGAACCAGGCTCCCTCCTTTGCACCTGAAGTCTGAACTGTTATGGCTATAGAGAAGTGCTGTTGCATTGTGGGTAACGATGAGGCAAGTTTAAAATCCCCTCCCGCTCTGTGATTGGTCCGGTCACTTTTAGACACCGAACTCTGAGCCTTCAGACAGACTTGCTGTGTAAATATGGCTGAGCTCCTAGAACCGAGCCCTGAGGGACTCCACGGGTCAGAAATGCACAATCTGAGGAGAACATGTCTGTCCTCACAGAGAACCAACACAGATCCAGAAATGTTTGGTAGAACATTGAGACCGATGAACAGGATTGTGTGAAGAAGCAGCGCTGGGATCCTGCAGCAGAAAACACTGAGTGGGCGCTGATTGGAAATGGACACTTCACTCACGCTCCGCGTGTTTCACATATTGTGTGAAAAACATGTGACTACTATAGCCACTAGGTGGCAGTCTGAGTCCATTTCGGCGTCCCATGAGTCAGAAGTAGATAGGTCAATTAGCAAACTGGGATGGGCTTTACATGTTCTGGGCTGTTGGTGTAGAGGTTAGAGGGAGTAGTGTGCAGCTTTGAAGGTTGAGGGTTCGATTCCAGCTATGGACGAATATTTTTCAAATTTTTTTTAAATCACTTTTTTTATCACATTAGACCATAGGGATTATCATTCTACATTTTTATCTTACTGTATATATAGGTATATTATATTGCATGCCTTATAGCCACAGTGTTTAGATATTTTTATAATTGTATTTACCCTATTCCATATTATATGTGTCATGGTCTGGCGGTGTTTGTGAATGAGAGATGGTGTGGCTCGGCTCATGTTCACGTGAAGCAGCAGATATGCAGCCCAGATGAGGAATTACTCGCAGTGAGTTTAAGACTTTATTATCTGCCGCGGGAGTTTGGTCACGTGATCGTGCTGTGCGTTTCCAAAGCGTGGTAAACAAGTTTCAGACTAGAGTCTGAGACGGGAGTGGATTTTCACTCCTGTCCCATCCCGCTCCGGAAGCAGTGATGGTTTTTGGGTCGTGTAGTTTTTTTGACTCGCATTATAGTGTAGGCTTCAAGGAAAAAAACTACAAAATGGCGGCGCCGCGCCAGTACTGGATTTTTTTTCTTTCTATTTAATTTTATTTTTTGGCATCGATCCTAGTTTTTTTTTGTTATTATTGGTTTGCTCCCGCTCCCGTCTGCTCCCGTTAGTGTTTAATACTGTACCGTCCCAATCACGTGATCGTTACTAATACTGACTCCCATCCCACAATACTTCAATGTCTTTTTAAAATTTTTTGACAATATGATCATTAGACGGGTAAAACTTATGAATTATTTTTAAATGATATTGCTTTAATTTTGGTGGTCAGCAAACATCGGTTGGGTAAGAGCCAGACCTTCTTCCAGTCAATGTTTTGCACAAATGTATTCCAGTATGCAGGGCCGGATTTAGGAGGATGGGGGCCCCTGGGCTGGAGTCAGGATGGGGGCCCCTGGGCTAGAGTTAAAAAAAAAATATATATATATATATATATATATATATATATATATATATATATGTATATATATATATATATATATATATATATATATTGTATGTGTGTTTGTTTTGTTTTAGAGGATAAATAACGTGCAAATACCAGAAGAAATTGCTCCAAAGACTTAGGCATAATCTATAGGAGACATAGGAATTTTGTATTCTTCTAGAAACTCTTTATAAGAGTAAAGAAGACCCTCTTTGTTAAATAATTGGTCAACCAAAATAATGTTATTATTAAACCAATCAATAAATAAGGATTTATGTTTAAACAATATGTCTTTATTGTTAGATTTGTTAGAACAGACTTCTTCACTCTGCTCCACTCTCCCCATGCTCACACAATACGTCACGCAACCAGGAACAATAAAAGGCTGGACCTTTTTTATGCAAATGTTAAGGATGCATACACCTCTGCCCCCCTCCCCCCGCTGGGTCGTTCAGATCACAACTTTGTCTACCTGCCCCCCATTACATTCCACTGGTGAGAAGGACAATTGCACAGTCAGTGAAAGTTTGGTCGGATGACGCCACTGAGGAGCTGAGGGATTGTTTCAGCACCACAGACTGGAGCATGTTCAACAGCCTGACTGAATGCATCACTGACTACATGACCTTCTGTGAGGAGAGCATTGTGCCTACACCAAGTTTGCAGATGAGTTAAACAGCTTCTTCACCCGGTTTGACTCCCCTCCCTGCTCTCAACTCTCCACACACTTTCAACCACCAGCCCCCCAGAGACCTTTCCCCCCCACCGCCGCCACTCCCACCAACCCCCGACCCATCCACACCTCTAGTCGTGCCTTCCTCCCCCCTCACAGTAACACCAATGCTAGAGGAAACTTATTTGGAAAATTTCTGAAATGTTTGCATTTCTGGCCTCTAATAGTATCTTTGATTCCAATTATCTCTAAAAGTAATAAAGCCAAACACTTTAAACTTGGTAGATCTATGGAGGGTCCTAAAAATATTCAATCCCTAAAATATCGGCCGGATTGGAGCAGTGGTTCAAACTTATTTGGAAAATTCCTGAAATTTTTGGCCTCCAATACTAGCATCTTTAACTTCAATTATCTCAATAAAGCTAAACACTTCAATTTTCACAATCGATACAAACATTCCCACATATGTCCAATGTGAAAGATTATGAGGATATGAGCAATTGTTGTGAAGAAATCTTTATTTAAAAATCTAAAGCAGCTTTGTTTCCAACACAGTGCTACTTAAACAAGTACACAGCGGGATCTAATTTGTCATATCGATAACATGTCAGGTTTAGATTATGAACAAAATTAAAAACAAATATGTTGCATATACTCTATATTATCCTAATTATGTACAGCATTATAAAACAAAATTACAAGCAGGTTTATCAATACAGAAGATCCAACAATAACTGCCTTGCTCTTTCTCCGACATTGTATAGTGAGAGAAGTGGTTTTCACAAGTCTCACCATGCTCACTGCACTAAATATTAATATTAAGAAAATATTTACAAATTCTACAATGTCTAATAAGGCATCATTATGAATGTCAATGATGGTTACAATGGCTGCGTCTCAATTCGCAGGCTGCCTACTTCGGAGTGTATGTATGTATGTGTGTTTAGGGAAATAACATCTTTCATTTATTATATTCATGTTAATTTACACTTTGAGTAAGCTTGAAAAAGTAATCTCCAGGTTACCATTCCAAAGTCTTTTTCTGTAGAATTTCATCAATCCATCCAAATCATCAAACATTCCTTTTTTCTAGCTTTAAAGAAACACTACAGAAAATATCATTTAAATTGTTTTCCTCTACTTTAGAAATGCAAAGATCCAGGGACAGGGAAGCCCACTGCAGTCACCTGGCCCTGGTTTGTCCTCATGGATGAGGTATTAGGACAGAGGCCGTCTTTTGCCCCACCTGTCCTAATTGCCTCCATCCCTGAGGACAAACCAGAGCTAGATGATGCAGAGGCTGAGCAGCACACAGATGAGCTTGGAGTCTTCTGACTGCGAGTGGGACATCATCTGGGGGGTCGGGGTGCCTCTCTCCACTGTTCACCACAACGTCCATCAGGGTTTGCAGGGCTGACCCAATCGACGGCTGCCATGTTACTAAAAAAGTTTAAAAAGACGCAGAACATAATGACTTTACTAAAACTGTTTTCATAACCCTGAAATAAGAACAGCTGAAATGTGATTCTACTTGCCATCTAAATGTAAAAGTGGTCGGGTAGACCCTCCTCCAGAGCAGACACCTCGGCAGACAGCTGGTCCCTCCATGGAGCACCACTGACTGCTTTCAACACGTTCTCCCCCTCCTCATCCTCTGGTGCCGTGATGTCACCGGCTCCCAGGAAGCTAATGCCGTTATGACCTGTAGAAAAAAATAGACAAAAACATTTACTTTTATTCAGTCATCTATCTTTTTTTCATTATCTTTATTACATGATTTATTAGAATATAAATTGTACTTGATCTAGATCCACTATTTAACTTATTTTTTCCTTTTTATATTTAGATTTTTTACCTGTATTATGTTTTGTTATATATATAATTGCAAATAAAATCAGGCAGTAAGGGGATAACAATTTAGACAAAAAATTATTTATTTCTCAACAGTTTGGCTTCTCAACACAACATTAGTGATAGTGAAAGTAGTGATTTAAGTCAGTTATTTACAGGGTTTGTACACATTTAACTATTCAATTCAAATGACTAAAGTTACAAACAAATAAATTACAAACCTACAAATAAATATAAAATTTGATATTTAAACATATTCATCAATCTGCTGACAAGCGTTTATTTAATAACTGGTATACAGTGATGGGCAGTAGCTCCGCTACATGTAGCGAAGCTATTAGTTTAACTACATTTTAGTTAAAATCTTCTGGCAAAGATAAAGTAAAGAAGATCCTGCAATTTATGGAAGTAAAGGATAAAATCCAGCAAGATCAGTAATATGTCAATTAATTATCTGCCACATTTCCATGTAAATATCTGTCTTTGGAGGATGTGTTTTTTAGCACCCCTAGTTCTCTCATTTTTATTCCAAATACAATTTATAATTTGAATCACAGGGCTATTTTTATCTCTATGGTTCAGTATTTTCTCAAGTAGCAACTTTAACTGCTATACTTTCCTGTCTTAAAAGGCAGAACTCTTCTAGTCTAAAAAACCTCATTTGTTGAAATGGGGGGGCCTATTGTTTGAACCCCTTAGGGGCTTTAAAAACAAAAATGCCTGTCTCTTTTTTGCGCTTTATGAAACAAAGTAGCCTATATTTTGTGGATGTACAGCTACATTTCTCATGTAAGTTTGCGTAGTTTTAACACAAACATTTATTTTTCATATTGCACCAGGACAGTTAATGAGCAACCTGTACTTGTGTGCTTGTTTGTTCTGTCTAAAATGTTTATTTTGGAATAAAGAGGTTAATATAAAAAATATTTTTTGTCCGATTCATCGATTAATCGAAAAAATAATCGGCCAATTCATCGATTTTTAAAATAATCTTTAGTTGCAGCCCTAAAATGTATATATATCTCTTAATTAGCTTCTTTATTTTTTCACCTTCTTTGTTAAAATATTTATTAAAGATCAGCCAATGACATAACACAGTGTAAAAATTGTTTTATGATCAGCATAATAAAAAAAACTAAAGTATTTACTAGTAGATAAACAATCTGATGTTATTAGAGCCAAATTAAAGGTGCTGTGTTGTGTTCTACACATGGAGACATGGCTATGAGTTTGCATTCAATGGACATCTCTAGGGAAAACAAAACCCTACAAAAGGCATCTTATTTCTTTAGGGTCTCCCTTAGAGAAAACTTCTTCAGACCTCAATTAAACAGTCGATTCAAGTAAGAAATGAAACTGTTTACAAAAAAGGTGAAAAAATAAAGAAGCTAATTAAGAGATATATACATTTATGTCTCACTGTATAATTTAATTTCTACCTACATTTTTATTCATTGTATTTTGGGGGACAATTAATAGAATGTTCATTTATTTATTGAACATTTATTTATTTATGTATTTATTTTTATACATGGGAGAGCTGTTCCTCCATACCTAAAAAATCTTATCTGTGCAAATAAGCCTTAAAACATCTGAACACGTACTTTTTATCAGAGGATTCAACAAGTTTCAAAATCTCTGAAGATAAGGCGCTCTGCTCCTGTCTCCACCCTGTGTGTGTGGCTGCGGGTGTCATTCATTGAGTTCCACTGCAGTACGCATGCGCATGTTTCATAGACACAGACAGGAGAGGCAGAATAGAGGCTCATGCGTGAATGTCCAGCAAATAACTCCGTTAAACTATTAGTTAAACTAATAGCTTCGCTACATGTAGCGGCGCTACTGCCCATCACTGACTGTAACATTCAGTAACCGCACATGCTTTACATATAACGCTACAGCGATACATTGCTGACAAGCATATGAAAGCCAGACATCTTTTGCTTCGCGGTAAAAGTAAGAAATTAACTTACCATTGTTGCGGAGTCTCGCGTGTTCAACAACCTTCTTCTCCGTCTAGAAGGTGATGTCGGTTGGGGGGAGGTGGGCGTGGCTAAATTTGTTTATTTCCGGCTCTACGGTGGAGGTGGCCTGTGACAGGCGCCTGCAGCGGAACTGGTCTGACAGCTGCGGTGCTGCAGCCAGACCGTCTTGATAAATAGTGGTGTTTCAATGCTGTTGTCAGAGATGGCTTTGATCAACGCTCAAGTCAGTGAGCTGATTGGATACCGAGATACCGGTGATGGAATGACGTTGCATGAACCCCCCTCCCTCCCGAATGGACGGATGATCCACGGACCTTTATTGATTCAGTTATTTGTTTTGCCAAAAGATTAATTATAATAATTTTTCATTAAATAATAGAGATAAATAGAAATAAACAGTTCTCAGATAAGGTCGCAGGGTGTATCTATAACTGCTCCCATACAGTATGCAACAATTTTCATGAAATAAGATAATGCAGTCACTATGTTAAATTAATTCATTAACTTTATTTTAATCAAAAACAAAATAAAATAGAACAATATCACACCAAGATCCCCAATAAACCTGCTTTTCAGTTGACTGCAGGCCCACAAACGTACAGACACGGTGTCTACTGCAAGTCTCTGACTAAAGGAGCTGGTCAGCTCCTCTTTTTATACAGGCTCATGCATGAATGTCCAACGAATAACTCCAATTGTTGTTTCAAAAATAGAAAACCTGGTTACATTCTAACTTTCATTACTTTATAAAAAAAAAAAAAAAAACATTTAAGGCAACTCGGCCACAGTTGGGATTGAACCCACAAACTGTTAGTCTACAGACCACTCAGCTTAACCACTGCGCTATAAGTTCGCAACATGTGACCCAGTCTGCTACTTGACCAGACTGGGAGGGGTGTCACGTATTGCACGGCAAGAAAGTAACACACAAAAACAAAGCTTTCAACGGCACTTATATTTTACAAAACTAAAGAAAATATATTTTCTTACATACCCTTTTGAATAACTTTGGCTTATCTTAATGAGGAATCAACTTTGGATATGATTTTAATTTCAACATCACCAGCCGCAGCACTGTCTCTGTCGCCTTTCTCTGGTTGCGCTACAGTCCGTATCCCCGGCTCCAACTTAATTAATTTTATTTTTCATTAAATAATAGCGATGCAGATAAATAGAAATAACAGTTCTCAGATAAGATCGGAGGTGTATCTATAACTACGCAACCATTTTCATAAAATAAGATTATGCAGTCACTTGACTGCATAATCTTATGTTAAATTAATTCATTAACTTTATTTTAATCAAAAACAAAATAAAATAGCACAGTATCACACCAAGATCCCCAATAAACCTGCTTTTCAGTTGACTGCAGGCCCACAAACGTCACCCTCAGCACGGCAGAGGTCCCAAGCGCCACCTGGTGGTTGTCCGGGTACATTGCAGTTCTTTTTGAAATAAAAAAACTGGCCTCAGGAAATACAACGTGATTCACGTGGGAATCACACAGGAATCACGCAGGAAACCGTCCATTTCCAACCAGTCCCCACTGGTCTGTTTGTTCTCAGACCACAGCCAGTAATCCCACACATTCCAGTTAATCTCCCAGTTTGGGCTGAGAATAGAGAGCAGACGAGGCTCCTCAGATTGCCTCTTTCTGGCCAGATGACCTGTTAGAATGTGGTCAGAAGCTGAGATCACTGCTAAACAACCTGCTGCTCTCTGTACTGGAACACACTGAGCATGTTCCCAGTGCTCCCAGTGGCCTGCATGTCTCTTCCACTGGGAGCAGTGGGGTTGAACGTGTCAGAGGCAGCATGTATTCAGACTGACTCCGTTCTGTGTTTGCTCCTCCATCCTTCAGAGATCCATCCTTATGGCTGATGGAGGAGGGAGCAGCGCTCTCTGACCCGCTGGGAATTATTGCTTCGACTAAAACAGCTTTATTTCTATCAAAATGCAAAATGATAAAGTCTGCATTATATTTGGTAACAGATGGAGGTTAGTTGAGTTTTCAGTAGTTATGTGCAGGTTTTTCAGTGTCTTCCTTCAGACCTGGTTAATGGATAGAAAGGAAGCTAACGCTGGGGTTGGAAAATGGCCCTGACCTCAGAACAGTGGAAGGTTTCGGGACAGAAAGCCGCATGTTTGCTGGAGCGCTAACCAGTTAACTGGTGTTTCTATCTGGTCATCGCTGGTCAGGAGTCTGCTGGTTACAAAACAGAGGAGAAGATTCTCATAGAAGGTTTATGTCAGATAATCCTTCTATGTCTAACCTGAATGGCTGAAATGCATTAATAGAAACTGATAACAGGAAGTATTGGTCGCCATGACGAGTCCAAGTGTTTCTCTAACAGACAGTAATAAAAAGTAATCTCCTTGATGAAAATAATCCACAACCCTCAATGTCTCCATTCTTTTCATATTGTGTTTCTGCAGATCTGGTGACAAGGCACAACCATCACATTGACAACTGTTTACACTCAGCTGCTGCCTTCTCTGTGGTTGTAGTCGTCATGGAAACCAAAGGTTTCCTCTTCAGCTGCATAACTGCAGTGGTGCTCCTCCAGCTCTCCAGCGCTGGCCTTGTCAAGAAGGTCATCCGCCACCGGAGGGAGACCCTGATGCCTAAAAAAACCCAGGAGAACTTGACTCTTCCCCATCCTGAGCAGCCTGTGGTCTTCAACCACGTCTACAACATCAACGTCCCCTCCACCTCCTTGTGCTCTGTGGACCTCGACTCACCAGGCAGCACCGGGATGAAACACAAGAGCGGCGCTCTGGACATGCAGAGCACTGAGCACATGGAGCACACGGTCGATGGCGACAACCAGATCGTTTTCACTCACCGTATCAATATCCCCAAACAAGCATGTGGCTGCGACAACCAGCTGCCAGACCTCAAAGACATCCTGAACAGACTGGAGATGCTGGAGTCGGAGCTGTCTAGTCTGAGGGAGCAGTGCAGCAGTGGAGCCGGCTGCTGTGCAGCTCAGGTTACAGGTGAGTCTGCAGCTGTCTGCATTCATATAGAGCAGCTGAAGTATTTGCATTCAGAGAGTTCAGAACTATAGTTGATTCTCCTTGCATGGTTTAGATTATTGACTGTTTAAGATCGTGCTGCCATGCCCAGCTGACCAATCAAAGCTACGTGTTCTCTCTTAAAGGGATCTTAAACATCCCTCAAACAGTAAATTACTGTTCCACATTGAGATGACCCTAGGCAATCACCCCCCACCTTCAACAGTAACTCTGCCCACTGTGGGCCAACAAACAGCTAACCCCCCCACATCAAAGAATGGTCACATGTGGCATTACCTGCAGAGCAACGCAGGCAACTGTTGAGCTGCTACCTTCTGCCAGTGATGGAGGTGGATGGGTGCTAGAATTATCCTAAAGGGTGGGGGCGTAATGTCCTGAAAGTGTCTTATTCTCTGTCAGCAGACTGACATCCTTTGAAGTCATATGCTTCAACGTTTACCGTGGTCGGTGTGATTGCAGGAAAGTTGGACATCCCATATTTGTTGTTCCTCTGGTTGGTAGCAGCAGGTCTAACCAACTGTTGCCTCCAGGAGGAACCATACCTGTTTTGTTATGTTTAAGATTATTTTCTGCATAAAGACAAAAGTTTGATCTTTCCAGGAAATCTTTAATTGATCTTTGCTACTTATAGTGATTGGCCAACAGGATGCTCGATGGGATTTCTTAATGAAAGTCCTCTTCTTGCCTGACCTCCATTACAGCCAGCCACGTGAATGTGTCGTCATCCTGCCACCTGAGCTGGAAACTTCTAACCCTCCTTTAAAGATATCAGGGGTCTCCCACCTGCTGCTCCGACTGTTGCTCTCTGTGGCTGTTTATTTGGATTTGATGATCGGCACCATAACCTTTACATTTTAAGACGATCAACTGATCAAAGCTTCATCAAATGATGAATCTTGGGTTATTGTTAAACTCTCCCACTGCCCCATCTGCTGTTTGCTGTTTAATTTCCTCAGTGTTTGTTCAGGGTGTCTTTTCAGGGTTTTATTTGTTACAAAAATGAAAACCATACATTCGTACCTTAATAATATGAAAATGTTTGTCATTCAATCAAAAAAATCCACAGTTTGTTAAAATGTTAACTGATGTGATGGTAGAGTAGGAAAATAAATTACGCAAAAGGAAGGAAGACGAAGCTGCAGCTGCAAGTCCAAACAGAAATCCCGTTTTTACAGGTGATCAAGCTTCTCCGATGGGAGCCATCCGGATGTTTATGAGCGCTCTGTGGAATTAGTCAACAGTCAGTTAGCAAAGCAGGATGACTGGCAGGAAGCATCTGTAGACGGCAGATTCTATAAAACAGGAGTCAAAGTCCAAATGTAAAGTATTTAAAGTTTATTTTATAAAACTAGTATTAGTTGAGGTTCTTAATGTTTTTGTGAATCTGTTTATCACAGTTGACCTTATATGTGACATAGTGAGGCTGTCCTCCTGCCAACAACCAGAAACGTCATACATAGAGTGTACAGCTATAATGTTTTAACACCTGCATTCAGATGGTGAGAAAGACATTGGCCGATTCTAGCTAGCTGGCAACATTCCCTCAGTAACAACATGTTAAATTATGTCATCTATATCCAAAGAAACCTGAGGAAGCAGAAGGGTTTTATATCTAAGCAAGCATTCAAGCAGAGATGAATAGGACCTTGGTTTCTTTCAGCCAGGGTTGATTGTGGTTTTTCCCAACAGAGAACTGTCTTATTTGTAAAATTCACATAATTATGAGCTTTGAAATATCTCCCTTTTAATGTGTTGTTTTCTATAGGAGAGGTGTCAACGAAGCCATTTTGTAACGGACGTGGAAACTGGAGCATTGACACGTGCAGCTGCTCCTGTGAACCTGGATGGAAAGGACCCAACTGCTCCGAGTCTGAGTGCCCCAATGATTGCCAGGACCAGGGTCGCTGTGTGGATGGTCGATGCGAATGCTTCGAGGGCTTTGGTGGGGATGACTGCGGGATCGAGCTCTGCCTGCTGGACTGTGGCGATTACGGCCACTGTGTTGAAGGCTCCTGTCTCTGTGAGGAAGGCTTCATCGGCGAGGACTGTTCTCAGACCAACTGCCTTAACAACTGCCTGGGTCGGGGCCGCTGTGTGGAGGACGAGTGCGTCTGTGATGAACCGTGGACAGGTTTTGACTGCTCTGAGCTCATCTGTCCTAACGACTGCTATGACCGCGGACGCTGCATCAACGGCACTTGCCTTTGTGATGAGGGCTTCACTGGAGAGGACTGCGGGGAGCTCAGTTGTCCTGGAAACTGCAACAACCGTGGAATATGCGTGAGCGGCAAATGTGTGTGCCAGGCTGGCTACACTGGAGAGGATTGCTCAAAGCTTACTTGTCCCAAAGACTGCAATGAGAGAGGCCACTGCTCCAATGGGAAGTGCATATGTGATCCTGGCTTTGAAGGTGAAGATTGCTCAGTCCTCTCATGCCCTGACAACTGCAGCAACAGGGGCCAGTGCATCAATGGGGAATGCATTTGTGACATAGGGTACCAAGGAGAAGACTGCAGCAAGCTTTCCTGCCCAAACAACTGCCAAGACCAGGGCCGCTGTGTTGATGGGGAGTGCGTATGTGAAAAGGGCTTTGCAGGTGAAGACTGCAGTATCAAGACATGTCCCAAAGACTGCCTTGGAAGAGGAGAGTGTATCGATGGAAAGTGTGTCTGTTTTGTGGGCTTCACTGGAAAAGACTGCAGCGAGCTAACCTGCCCCAATGACTGCCTGAACCGTGGTCAATGTGTGGATGGTCAGTGTGTTTGCCATCAAGGTTTTACTGGTGAAGACTGCAGCGAGAAGACTTGCCCTAAGAACTGCCATGACAGAGGTCAATGTGTGGATGGTCAGTGTGTTTGCCATCAAGGTTTTACTGGTGAAGACTGCAGTGAAAAGACTTGCCCTAAGAACTGCCATGACAGAGGTCAATGTGTGGACGGTCAATGTGTTTGCCATCAAGGTTTTACTGGTGAAGACTGCAGTGAGAAGACTTGCCCTAAGAACTGCCATGACAGAGGTCAATGTGTGGACGGTCAATGTGTTTGCCATCAAGGTTTTACTGGTGAAGACTGCAGCGAGAAGACTTGCCCTAAGAACTGCCATGACAGAGGTCAATGTGTGGATGGTCAGTGTGTTTGCCATCAAGGTTTTACTGGTGAAGACTGCAGCGAGAAGACTTGCCCTAAGAACTGCCATGACAGAGGTCAATGTGTGGACGGTCAGTGTGTTTGCCATCAAGGTTTTACTGGTGAAGACTGCAGTGAGAAGACTTGCCCTAAGAACTGCCATGATAGAGGTCAATGTGTTGATGGTCAGTGTGTTTGCCATCAAGGTTTTACTGGTGAAGACTGCAGCGAGAAGACTTGCCCTAAGAACTGCCATGACAGAGGTCAATGTGTGGACGGTCAGTGTGTTTGCCATCAAGGTTTTACTGGGCTGGACTGCTCTGTCCTCACCTGTCCAGGAGACTGCTATAACCAGGGTCGCTGTGAAAACGGAGTATGTTTCTGTGATGAGGGCTTCATTGGAGAGGACTGCTCTGAGGGTAAGGCACACCATGTAGACATAGGTTTCTGTAGAACATCTGAATGGGTTCTTCTAACAGTACGTTATCCAACATGTAGGTCTTAAAACCTCCAATACTATAGTAGTGTTTTTGTTCAGGGTTGTTCAGGTTTGTTCAGACAGAAGCAGACATAGAAAAAGAAGTAAGATACAAAAGACAACTGTCAACCAGCTCCACAGGCGGCCCCGTCCAGGAAAACACACAGCCAGGCAGACGAGCCAGCTCCCATGTCAGAGGATGAAGAGAGCACATCCAGTTAGTCACAGTCAGAGAAACAAAATATTAATACACAACTGAAATCGATCAGATAGATACAATTTCAACCAGTCTAGTTCTGATCCTTTAATTTCAACAAAATATTCAAGTCTTTCTAAAAGAATATTATGATCAACTGGATCAAATGCAGCACTGAGATCCAACAGGATGAGCACAGATACAAGTCCATTATCTGAGGCCATGAGAATATCATTAGTGACTTTCACCAGAGCTGTTTCAGTGCTATGATGAGCTCTAAAGCCAGACTGAAACTCTTCAAAAAGTTCATTATGGTGGAAGTGATCGCAAACTTGTTTGGCAACTACTTTCTCAAGAATTTTAGATCAGAAAGGAAGATTGGATATAGGTCTATAATTGACCAAGTCATCTGGGTCAAGAGACGGTTTCTTAAGCAGAGGTTTAATTCCAGCAACCTTAAAAGCTTTAGGTACATATCCCTGTAACAGAGATAGATTAATCACATCTAAAATGGAGGAGGAGATCAAAGGGAATACCTCCTTAAATAACCTGGTTGGAACTGGATCTAACATACAAGTTGAAGGCTTAGATGAAGACAATAATTTTGCTAATTCAGAAAGTTCAACTGGATCAAAGCAGTCTAAACCCGGTTCAGATTTCCATGACTACCTCAGGTACAATCGCGGATAGAGGAGTGCTTATGATCTTATTTTTAATAAGATCAATCTTATTTATAAAGAATCCCATAAAATCATTGCTGCTAAGAGCAGGTGGAATGGACGGTTCAACAGAGCTATGGCTCTGGGTGAGTTTGGCAACTGGATTAAAAAGAAATCTAGGATTATTCTTATTCTCCTCTATTAATGAGGAGAAGTATGCTGCTCTTGCTTTACAAAGGGTCCTCTTATACAGCAGTAAACCATTTTTCCAGACTAGGAAGGACTCCCGCAGGCCTGTGGAGCGATATTTTCTCTCCAGTTTCCTAGCATTTTGCTTCAAAGTACGCAGCTCTGCATTAAACCAAGGAGCCAGCTTTCTATTTTAACGGTTTTCATTTTCAAAGGAGCTGCGTTGTCTAAGGCAGTACGCAGAGAACTAGCAACCCCATCAACAAAATCATCAACCTGTGAAGGGGAATAAGCTATGCTTTAGCATTCTGCAGCACTGCTCAGCGACACAGAGAGAGAGAGAAAGTGAAGCAGATTCTTTAAAATGTATAACTGCACTATCTGATAAAGATCTACTAAAATGTAACCTTCTTTTGGGGGAGGAGAACTCTGTATTTAAAGTAATCCTGAAGGTTATTAGAAAGTGGTCAGAGAGGACAGGGTTGTGAGGAAATACTGTTATTTCTTCACATTCTATGCCATATGTCAGCACACAAGATCCAAAGTATGAAGATGAGAATGTGTGGGACTATTCACATTTTGAACAAAGCCAATAGTGTCTAAGATAGCATTAAAGGCTGCTCTTAAGCTATAAGCCTTCAATGTCAGCATGGATGTTAAAATCTCCCACTATGATGACCCTGTCAGTAATTTAATACCAAATCAGATAACAGTTTAACTCCAGGCAGCCCTAAACTAATGTTTTTTTTTTACTCTGACTTCAAAGAACCAAGGCTCTCAGCTTTTTTCCAGTCTTCTGGGAGTTTGTTCCAGATCCATGGAGCATAGATGTTGCTTCTCCATGTTTGGTTCTAGTTCTTGGTGGACAGAGTAGGCTGGAACTAGAAGACCTGAGTGGTCAGGGAGGTAGATCCACTGACAGCAGATCTGTTATGGGAATTGAGGTGTTTATCTATTCAGTGATTTCTAGACTAACAGAAGGATTTTAAAATCTATTTTCTGAGCTACAGGGAGCCAGAGGAAGGACTTTCCCAACCAGGCTGGATGTGCTCTATTATCTTAGTTTTAGTAAGGACACAGGCAGCAGCATCTGGATCAGCTGTCTGATCTACTTTCTATAGTTCTAGTGCAGGCAGCAGCGCCTGGATCAGCTGTCTGATCTACTTTCTATAGTTCTAGTGAGGGCGCATGGCAGCAGCGGCGTCTGGATCAGCTGTCTGATCTACTCTATAGTTCTAGTGAGGGCGCAGGCAGCAGCGTCTGGATCAGCTGTCTGATCTACTTTCTATAGTTCTAGTGAGGACGAGGCAGCAGCATCTGGATCAGCTGTCTGATCTACTTTCTATAGTTCTAGTGAGGACGCAGGCAGCAGGCGTCTGGATCAGCCGTCTGATCTACTCTCTATAGTTCTAGTGAGGACGCGGGCAGCAGCGTCTGGATCAGCTGTCTGATCTACTTTCTATAGTTCTAGTGAGGACGCAGGCAGCAGCATCTGGATCAGCTGTCTGATCTACTTCTATAGTTCTAGTGAGGACGCAGGCAGCAGCGTCTGGATCAGCTGTCTGATCTACTCGATTTCTATAGTTCTGGTGAGGGCGCAGCTATAGTTCTAGTGAGGGCGTCTGGATCAGCCGTCTGATCTACTTTCTATAGTTCTAGTGAGGGACACAGGCAGCAGCATCTGGATCAGCTGTCTGATCTACTGCTCTCTATAGTTCTAGTGAGGACGCAGGCAGCAGCATCCCAGATCAGCTGTCTGATTCTACTTTCTATAGTTCTAGCCCAGTTCATAACTAAGTTCAGACTAAGCTATATAAACAACAGGAGGGTAAAACTGTAGCATTTTCTGTCACAATTTCAGGAAACTTCTAAGAAAGCATCTTATCTCAAACTATTGAGATAATAGATGAGTAATATCAGTCTAAAATAATTGAACCTTTTATATTCTTCCTTATACGTTATATAGATGTAAATAATGGATCAAATCAGTGTCATATTTTGGGGTTTGTCCTGATGATGAGTGGCTCCATCTGTGTGTGGATGGTTTATAATAAGAAAGCTCATTTTATTTAAAGAAAATCCTTGAATATTCTCTATTAATGAATAGAACAGTTTTCAGCTTCTAAAGCTTAGATTAGACTGTTCTGACTATCTAGTTGACATTCCTCTATATCGGTTCCAAACTGCAGTCTATGTACCAAGATCTTTTTTCTTGCACCGCTGCTGCTGCTGCAGCGAGGAGTCGGTCTGCTTGGACTCAGCAGCGGAAACAGGAGGAAAAAATCAGCCTGTGTGAATAAAAGTTGTGGGAAAGCATTCAGCGTCTAGAATTGGACGCTGTGGTTTCTGTTTGCAGTGGAGGCTTCCTGTTAAGGCTGGTTTGGACCTTTGACCTGAAATCACATCAGGATTTTTGAACACAGCTTGAGAAACCCTGGTGTACCTTCTATTTGCTGTTATCTAAGGAGAACCTTTACAGCTACTTTTATAGTTCAGTCATAGAAACGCAGCTCACAGATCAGTTTGTTCTTTCACATCGTTAAAGGCAGAACCAAAGAGGCAGGATGTGGTCAGAGTGAAGCTGCGTCAGGATCCAGGAACCTCCTGAACCTGCTGTGATGTCACCATGATCTGCTGATTCAGGATCAGAGTCTCTCCTGCTGCGTTTGCTCTGGGATCCACTGGGTCCTCAGAGTCCATAGTGGTTCTGGCTCTCTGACTATGGTGGCCCAGCTGGATCAGGGGCATCAGTGACTCCCCCCCCTCCATCTGTGTCTTTCATCAATCATGAGTCAGAATAAACAGATAGATGATGGAAGAAAGGACTCGGGTCTAAACCAGAGCTTAGGCTTTCCTGACACCCAGTTTCCATTTCAGATACAATGTTTAAGTTTTCACTAACGGAGACTTGATATTTTGGTTATTATGGCGGCAATTGGCGTTGGATGTAGGAGTTTGCCCTGAAATCGAAGGGTTGACGGTTCAAGCCCCGGCTCTGACTTTCATTGTCGTTTGTGTCCTTGGGCAAGACCTTTCACCTGATGGTGGTCAGAGGGTGGCGCCAGCGTACGGCAGCCCCGCTTCTGTCAGTGAGCCCCAGGGCAGCTGTGGCTAGGGTTAGGGTTAGCTTGTCACCATCAGTGTGAATGGGTGAATGAATGTAGTGTAAAGCTCTTTGGTCAAGTGTCCTGACTGGAATAAAGGCGCTATATAAGTACAGGCCATTTAACCATTTATTGGAGCTAAAATACTGAATTGAGAAATGAGCATTTGATCTGTTGACTGAAAGTGATCATTGCCATTAGTGTGAAAACACTTCTCACAGTCATCGGTGTTGCCATCTTACATCCAATGTCACTTCGCCCTAACTGGATTGAATCCACTTTGGCCCCGCCCCCTTTGGCTTATAACGGCAAATCTTACAGAATAGGGTGAATTAGTCTGCAAAGCTGAATGTTTCCAGTAAAACCAACAGAAAGCATTTTATAAAAATCTTTCCCTGTAATAAAGCTGTCAGCTAAAGACTTCATGAGCGTCTATGAGCAGATCTGCAGGAAACTATGAAGCAGGTCTGGGTTGGCTACAGCTGAGCAGGAAAGGCTTTGCAGAATCATGGGGGAAATTTGGAAACCAGCTTTGGATGATGAAGGATCAGGGCTGAGGATGAGGAGCAGTCAGCAGCTTTTAGGAAAGCCACACGTGCATCAAAGTGAACAAACGTTGCCCAGCAATGAGTCTGGGTTGGACCACAGAATGCATGAGATATTCAGAGTCATTCACAGAAACCAGCTCCTCCTTCCATGAGTTAAAGAACCCAGAAAACACTTCGTCTCCAATAACACCAAAAACCTGCTTCCTGTCCTCCTGGTTCATCATTCCAGCTTTTCATAATTAGGAAAACAAAACTCACCATTAAAGTGAGGATGTCTCATCGTCTTTAAGAGTCAGAATAGGAGCAAAGAAATTAGCAACTTTCCTAAATGTTCCCAAATCAGCAATCAGAGCAAATATTCCAACCTATAGAGCAAACTTTACAGAGTTTACATCCCTCTGATGCAAACACACCCTAATGCAGACTGATAGTAACACAGCCTGGGTGACCCAGGAGGGTCTGTAGACTCCTCAGGTCAATTGGAAAATGGATGTAGATGTAGAGCTGTTAGACCCTGTTTACATTGAATTAATTTTGAATTTTGCAGACTGACCATGAAAAGCCCCATAGAGACATTTATCCATTACCACCCTAACTTAGAGAAGGAAGGAAACGTCATGGTTGGCTTTGACTTGACTCACGTCTCTATTACTCTAAATAAAGTTAAAAACTGGACTTTGTTTCCAAGTTTGAAGATGTTTCACTTTCCATCCAGGAAGCTTTTTCAATTCAAAATGTCAGAACTAGCGTTGAGTTTGAGGCTTTTCTGCCATTTTGAATTGAAAAAGCTTCCTGGATGAGAAGCCTTTAAACTTTGGAAACAGTCACAGAGGATTGATTTGAACTTTTTTAGAATGATGATGACGGAGATCCTCTCCAGCATGTCTCCATTACGTCTGTCTGCTCTTTAGATCAGCTTAGACCTGTTTTATTAGATATGTCCTGATTAGTTCTGACTTTGTTCAGGTTTCTCTTTCCAGCAGACCTTAAAGTTTCACCTTCTTTAGCCAGAATAACTTTGAGTGCGACCAGCATTCAGTTAGATTCACCATCAGAAAGACTTTTTCTCCTCCCATCGTGAGGAAGTTCTGGTGTCACAGCAGCACAAACGGAAGAAAGAAGACCAACAAACGTCCATCTTTAAACCGTTTTTAGAGGCAGCTCCTTTTCCCCGTCTCTTCACAGTGTCACCACCCGAGGACCTGTCTGTGATCGAGGTGACTCCAGAAACAGTCGACCTTTCCTGGGACAACAAGATGAAAGTGACAGAGTACCTAATCACCTACGTGCCCACAGCCCACGGAGGTCTGGAGCTGGAGATGCGGGTGCCTGGAGACGAGAAGGAGGCCACCGTTCGAGAGCTTGAGCCCGGTGTGGAGTACCTGATCAATGTCTACGCCGTACTCAGCAACCAGAGGAGCGTCCCTGTCAGCGCACGAGTCGCTACTCGTAAGTGAACGCTGGACACAGCGGCGGCTAAAATTCATGGCAGAAACGATGTAAAACTGAGTTTTTCTTCTGCACAGATCTTCCAGAGCCGGAGGGTCTGAAGTTTAAGTCTGTGAGAGAAACGTCAGTGGAAGTGCAGTGGGATCCACTGGATATCCCATTTGATGGCTGGAACCTGATCTTCAGGAACACAGTGAGTGGTGTCATGGAGGACATCCTGCATCCGGTCTCTTCCTGCTGAAACCAGATGAAAAACCTTCTTTAACTGGAATATTCCGTTTGGCAGAAAGAGGAGGACGGTGAGATCCTGAACCCCCTCGGCCGCCCAGAGACCAGCTTTGAGCAGTCCGGTCTGGGTCCGGGTCAGGAGTACGAGGTCAAACTGGAGGTGGTGAAGAACAACAAGCGCGGACCTCCTGCTTCTAAGAACATCGTCACGAGTAAGTTCACCCCCCACCCCCCACATCCCTCCACCCACAGAAAACCATTGTTATTGGAAGCAGACCTGCTCAGTGTGGTAAATTAGAGGCTCTGACGTCTGATTGGTTCCCGCAGGTTTGCTCCTCATTGTTTAAAGACATTTCTCCACATTCTCTGCTTCCATACCTTAACATGCACTGGCTGTACCCCCCCTCTCACCCACTGACCGCTGGGATAGGCTCTCCCCCCCCCCCGCACCGCCATTATAAGTGGTAAAGATAGCAGATGGGATCTTCCAGTGCAGAGCTACACATCCGACCTCTGACTCTTTTTGACATTTTCTCACTTCAGAAACATCAATGTGTTTCATTGCAAATGTATTATTATAACTCAGAGAGTTGCATAAATTAACTTTATTGATTGCAAGGTGGGAAACAACAGCAAAGATCACAAAATAAAAGCAGGAAAATGTTTTTATTTACAGTAAACATTAAAATGTAAACGGCTCTAATCAGGAACGTTAACGTGGGCTGAATCAGAGTTCAGAGGCGTTATCAAGCAGCGTGAGGAAAGATGCTGCGTCCCTTCAGCAGCAGAGCTGCAACGTCTGTCAGAGGAAAACGTCTTTTATTGTCTCCTAAAGTGCATCCAAAGCTGAAGACATTTCATTGTTGATCAAACCGTCCAACATGTTGTCCACCTGAGCTGAGCGGCTTTGATCAGAGCAGCAGCTAAAACAGCGGCGCTAACTTTGGAGGGAAGTTAGCTTTTATTCTTTCCTTAAGGAAAAGGTCATGGCATGAAATGAAACAACAGGAAGCGTAAATCCTCCCTGTTGTTATGGATAATGGGTTTTCCTTACAGCCTCCAGGTGAGCTGGAGCAGAAAGAAAACAGCAGCATAGATGAAGGAGGCCGATATGAGGAATTGTTTTTCTAACTGCTGTTATCACGTTTCCTTCATGTCTGTAATGCAGTGAGCTTTGCTGCCTTCACCCAGAGAAATGGAGGTCATAAAAACCACTGACTGATGGCCTCTAGGTAGAAAAACTATACTCTCTACAACTCTGTGGAAATTGAAAGATTTATATCAAATAATTGTAAACTCAGCCTCTTTGGGTTCAGTTTATATGTTATATCAGTTATCTGCTGGAGAAAAGCCTCCACTTTATTTTGAATGTTAGGAATCGGTGCTGAAAACAGCAGAGAAAGATTATTTCCCAAACGCAGCCTCTCTAAACCTTTGAAAGATCAATATATTAAGACAACATGGCGAACATGGTTTCCAGCGATATTAGTTTGGTTATTCATCCTCCAGTCAGCCCTGAGTGATTGGCTCATTTCTGCAGAGCTCAGATTTACGCGCTATGAGGCTGATATGGATTCCAGCTCCTGTTGACAGGAAATCACATTCTACTTATTTATTCAATCAATCCCAGACATTAGGAAATACAGAGCTGGGGATCGATACGGGTGACAGGCGAGTAAAGATCAGACTACAGGTTAGTTCAACATTTTCATCCTTCCTCACCAAATATTTCCACAATAAAGAGAACTTAGTTGCAGCAATAGACCGCCAGCTCTCGACTCTATTGCCGGGAATTCAGTGTATTAGATATTTCTGCTCTACCAACCGAGTGCTGCATTTTTAGGATTCTTTTAGGTCCCGGGTCTTTCTACATGGAGATAGAGAGTGAATGGTGAGGTTTAGTGAATCTGAATAATGAGGTTTAGAGAATGGGAAGTGAGGTCAAGAGAATGGGAATAGTGAGGTTTAGAAAATGGGAATAGTGAGGTGTAGTCAATAGTGAGGTCTAGAGAATGGGAATAGTGAGGTCAAGAGAATGGGAATAGTGAGGTCAAGAGAATGGGAATAGTGAGGTTGGGAGAATGCGAATAGTGAGGTCAAGAGAATGGGAATAGTGAGGTCAAGAGAATGGGAATAGTGAGGTTTAGAGAATGGGAATAGTGAGGTCTAGAGAATGGGAATAGTGAGGTCAAGAGAAATGGAATAGTGAGGTTTAGTGAATGCGAATAGTGAGGTTTAGAGAATGGGAAGTGAGGTCAAGAGAATGGGAATAGTGAGGTTAGGAGAATGGGAATAGTGAGGTTTAGAAAATGGGAATAGTGAGGTGTAGTCAATAGTGAGGTCTAGAGAATGGGAATAGTGAGGTTTAGAAAATGGGAATAGTGAGGTGTAGTCAATAGTGAGGTCTAGAGAATGGGAATAGGGGGATGAATAGTGAGGGCTAGAGAATGCGAATAGTGAGGTCAAGAGAATGGGAATAGTGAGGTCTAGAGAATGGGAATAGTGAGGTCTAGAGAATGGGAATAAGAGGGTGAATAGTGAGGTTTAGAGAATGCGAATAGTGAGGTCTAGAGAATGGGAATAGTGAGGTTTAGAGAATGCGAATAGTGAGGTCAAGAGAATGGGAATAGTGAGGTCAAGAGAAATGGAATAGTGAGGTTTAGTGAATAGTGAGGTCTAGAGAATGGGAATAGTGAGGTCAAGAGAATGCGAATAGTGAGGTCAAGAGAATGGGAATAGTGAGGTCTAGAGAATGGGAATAAGAGGGTGAATAGTGAGGTTTAGAGAATGCGAATAGTGAGGTCAAGAGAATGGGAATAGGGGGGTTAGTGAATGGTGAATAGTGAGCTCTCCCTGTTTGAACACAGCGCTCTGTGTCTGGGAGAAACAGGTGAATGAAGCAGTGGTGCTCAGAGGGACTCCACCCTCCCAGGAGAGTGCTAACTCTACACCCCAATGACACTCCTGCGGTTCTGCTGCCAGCTACGTCACAGCTCACAGCAGTTATCAGCCTTGCACAGAGGGATCACTTTCGGAGAGTTGTTTGCCTCCGAGGCAGAGGAAAGTTAACCTTCACGGTGCTGGGATTTCATATTTCTGTTATTAGCATAATTCATTCTGCCTTTAATATGCTAAACAGAGCATCCACATTGTTTAGCTGCTAATGCAGCATTGTAGATGGACTCCTCCACCCCTAAACTTTAGCCTGCACCCCTTCATTCATTAGATTTGCTGTCAAAAGTCTTCAGTTTAATATTCCAAGTGAGAAAAACCAGATAGAGAGAGGACTGAAGGAGCAGTTTCAGCTCAGAGTCCAAAGATCCTGATTAAACTTGATAAGTCTCTGCAGCAGGACCAGGGACAGAGCTTCTAATAGAACATCTGGTTTCCTCAGAGCAGACAGCTTGGATTATTAGAGGCCAGGAAGTATGATGAACAACACAAATGTATGCATGAGGTGTGTGTTGTCATGGTGACAGTGATGTCTTTCTTCCAGTGATCGATGCTCCTAGTCAGGTGGATGTACGGGATGTGACGGACACCACGGCGCTCATCACCTGGTTCCAGCCTGTGGCCCATGTGGATGGCGTCAGCGTCTCTGTCTGGCCCAGCTTTAACCCTGGAGATCGGAATGTAGTGGAGCTACCGTCTGCTGAGAGCCAGTACCACCTGGCCGGGCTCAGCCCCGACACGCAGTACCAGGTGTCCTTGGCAGCCAAGAGGGGAGAGCAGAGCAGCGAACCCGTGCTTGACTCCTTCCTCACAGGTGAGAGTCCTGGAATCCTTTACAGCTTTTACAGGCGTTGATCCGGTGCCTCAGGCTTTGATCCGGTGCCTCAGACTTTGATCCGGTGCCTCAGGCTTTGATCCGGTGCCTCAGACTTTGATCCGGTGCCTCAGGCTTTGATCCGGTGCCTTAGGCTTTGATCTGGTGCCTCAGGCTTTGATCCGGTGCCTCAGGCTTTGATCCGGTGCCTTAGGCTTTGATCCGGTGCCTCAGGCTTTGATCCGGTGCCTTAGGCTTTGATCCGGTGCCTCAGGCTTTGATCCGGTGCCTTAGGCTTTGATCCGGTGCCTCAGGCTTTGATCCGGTGCCTCAGGCTTTGATCCGGTGCCTCAGGCTTTGATCCGGTGCCTCAGGCTTTGATCCAGTGCCTCAGGCTTTGATCTGGTGCCTCAGGCTTTGATTTGGTGCCTCAGGCTTTGATCCGGTGCCTCAGGCTTTGAGGCACTGGATGCCTCAGGCTTTGATCCGGTGCCTCAGGCGTTGATCCAGTGCCTCAGGCTTTGATCCGGTGCCTCAGGCTTTGATCCGGTGTCTCAAGCTTTCCGGTGCCTCAGGCTTTGATCCGGTGCCTCAGACTTTGATCCGATGCCTCAGGCTTTGATCCGGTGCCTCAGGCCTCAGGCTCAGGCTTTGATCCGGTGCCTCAGGCTTTGATCCGGTGCCTCAGGCTTTGATCCGGTGCCTCAGGCTTTGATCCGGTGCCTCAGGCTTTGATCCAGTGCCTCAGGCTTTGATCCGGTGCCTCAGACTTGATCCGGTGCCTCAGGCTTTGATCTGGTGCCCCAGGCTTTGATCCGGTGCCTCAGACTTTGATCCGATGCCTCAGGCTTTGATCCGATGCCTCAGGCTTTCGGGACAACACAAGATGTTCCTATTGCTATGTTTATGGAAGATGAATGCACGTGGATGAATGGGTCCTTTGAGCTCTGGAGCTGTGCTCCCTGCTGGCTCACCATATGAGGTCCTGCTGGAACCTGTCTCCTGTTGGCTTTGTTGTCTGCTTCTTTAATTGGATAATTTGGAGGCTGCAGCATGGGGTGAGATTAGTGATTTAGTTATGCAGGTGTTAAAGCAAGAAGACTAACAGCTAAAGTTCCTAAAAAATACATCTGAGATTTATTTCACACTTAGAATGGTTACTACTCAACTTTAGACATCTTCTGAGTGTTTGTTTTGAAATGATTTTAGTTCCTGGTTTCTGTTTCTGGAGCCAGTGCCTTCAGGACGGATGATTTACGGTTTGTCTTGGCTCCATTTCACCAGACCTGGATGCTCCCAGAGACCTACAGACGGTGGATATAACAGACGAGAGCATCACTGTAGAGTGGCGGAACAGCAGGGCTGAAGTGGATCAGTACCGGATCAAGTACGGCCCGTTATCTGGGGGTGATCATGGAGAACTGCTCTTCCTGCCGGGACCCAAGGACTCTACGCAGGCAAAGATCACCGGTAGGAAGCAAATATCACCAGCTGTAGAAAGGATGGTGGCAGCAGACATCTCTGCAGACCACCTACAGACCACCAACAGACCATCTGCAGACAACCTACAGACAACCTACAGACCACCTACAGACCACCTGCAGACCACATCACAGACCACCTACAGATCACCTACAGACAACCTACAGACCACCTACAGACCTACACCACAGACAACCTACAGACCACCTACAGACAACCTACAGATCAACTACAGACCACCTGCAGACAACCTACACCACCAACAACACATACAGACAACCTACAGACCACCTACAGACAACCTACAGACCACCTACAGACAACCTACAGACAACCTACAGACAACCTACAGGCCAGACAACCTACAGACAACCTACAGACCACCTACAGACAACCTACAGACCACCAACTACAGACCACCTACAGACAACCTACAGACAACAACTACAGACCACCTGCAGACAACCTACAGACCACCAACAGACCACCTACAGACAACCTACACACCACCACTACACAGACCACCTACAGACCACCAACAGACAACCTACACAGACAACCTACAGACAACCACCTACAGACCACCTACAGACAACCTACAGACCACCTACAGACCACCTACAGACCACCTACAGACCACCCACAGACCACCTACAGACCACCTACAGACAACCTACAGACCACCTACAGACAACCTACAGACAACCTACAGACCACCTACAGACCACCTACAGACCACCTACAGACCACCTACAGACCACCTGCACCAACAGATCCACCTACAGACAACCTACAGACAACCTACAGACCACCTACAGACAACCTACACAGACAACCCCTACAGACAACCTACAGACAACCTACACACTACACCACCTACAGACCACCAACAGATCAACCTACAGACCACCTGCAGACAACCCACACACAGACCACCAACAGACCACCTACAGACCACCTACAGAACCACCTGCAGAGACAACCTACACACCACCAACAGACCACCTACAGACCACCTGACAGACAACTCTACAGATCAAATACAGACCACTGCAGACCACACAACAGACCACCAACAGGTCCTGCAGACAATATTTGCTACAGACACCTGCAGACAACCACAGACAACCAACAGACTACCTACAGACAACCTACAGATCAACCAACAGACCACCTACAGACCACCAACAGATCAACAGACCTACAGACCACCTGCAGACAACCTACACACCACCAACTGCAGTATGTGTGTTTAAAATCAGCTAATTAACGTCAACAGAACATTTTAGAACAAATTAGGATTAAACTCTAATATCAGTCTGGGACTTTATGCGGGATGAGCTGATATCACATTATGCGTCAGAGTCTGTGTGACCTTTGACTTTCCCATGCATGGGGCTTTCATCTGAAGTCTATTGGTGATGGAGAGTTTTGGGGTCCATGGGATCTGCTTCTATGATCCTCTGGATTATAATCCTGCATATAATCCAGTGAAGCAGGAGGAGAGCTGCAGGGCTAACCTGATCCGAGACCGAAGGCTTTCAAATGAGAGTTTTAGGGTTTATAGGATAGTCAGGCTTTAAAATGAGAGTTTTAGGGTTTATAGGATAGTCAGGCTTTAAAATGAGAGTTTTAGGGTTTATAGGATAGTCAGGCTTTAAAATGAGAGTTTTAGGGTTTATAGGATAGTCAGGCTTTAAAATGAGAGTTTTAGGGTTTATAGGATAGTCAGGCTTTCAAATGAGAGTTTTAGGGTTTATAGGATAGTCAGGCTTTAAAATGAGAGTTTTAGGGTTTATAGGATAGTCAGGCTTTAAAATGAGAGTTTTAGGGTTTATAGGATGGTCAGGCTTTAAAATGAGAGTTTTAGGGTTTATAGGATGGTCAGTAGGTTTTTCCTTCCTTTATCCTGTTGAATGTTTTCCTGTTAAACACAGAAACAGTCGCATTCAGCCCTGAATGGGAAACACCACTTTTCTGTCTGGCCGGTGAGAATCTGATGGGAGTAAATAGCTTCTCCTCCTCCTGCAGCAGGACAGTATGCCATGCATTGATGCACCGGCGTTCTTTGAGGTTGGTTGTTTGTTCGCCGCAGTACAGCAACCTTCAGACAACACGGACAAACAAGCAAGAAAAAGCTTGAAAAATGAAGGAGTTTAGTCTTTGTTTCAGCGGTCTTTGTCCTCGGGAGGCCCGGCCGCTGAAAATAAAAGCACTCTGTTCATTCAGCTGACATCCAACCCCACCCCAGCTTCCACACACTTCTCAGCACTTCTTTCACACACTTATTATCTGTAATTGCCTTCACGCTCGTGATTTTTTATTGATAATGAGTTTCCTGGGCGTTAGGTGCAATTTCATGCAGGAGAGCCCAGCTCGCTGTGACACCTCTGTGGGAGTTAATAAAGGAATTAGAGGAGATCAGTGTGAGAGAGAACCTGATTGTAAGGAGCAAACAGCCCACTGTAGGACTGCAGAGTGTTTCTGATCTGCAACAAGGGCTCTATAGATCCATCAATGCAGATCTGGCGCTGATGCTCGCTGTGAGCGCAGGATCACCATGAAACACAATTAGGCTCCAATCTATTGTTCAATCGGGCCACAAGAGGCGTGTTGTTCCCCTGGAGCCATTAGCTGCAACAGCTGGCCACTTGGCTGAACACCCCCCTCACTGCATCACATGATGGAGGTTTTCTCTCTTCACAACATCACACCTTCATGTTCCTCGTGTTCCCACAGGCCTGAAGCCAGGAGCAGAGTACGGGATGGGCGTGACGGCGGTGAAAGATGAGCGGGAAAGTCGGCCCACCACCACCAACGCAGTCACAGGTGAGATTTCCTTTAGAAAATCACCTTTGCTTCCATTTCTACTCAATCTATTATCTATGCTGGCCAAGAGTGACAAACGCACTGCAGATACATTAATACGCAGCAAAATAAACAGCAAACACTGCGATTAGGCTAGAAACACGATAGGACTAGTAGACAGGCATTGAGACTAACACGTGCAAAGAAGAAACGCTGAACAAGAAAAAAGGCGGAGTCGCAGAAATTAGCAGCAAGGTGCAAACGCCCTGCAAACACTTGATGATGCAAACAAACGAAGCCAAACTACACGTTAGGAAAAGCTGCGGTGCTCCAGCCCAGCATGGAGGGACGCTCCCAGACTCATACGGGATAAAGAGGGTCGGGTTCAGAGAGAACTGTGCCCCCTAGTGGCCTGGAGGACTTCCATTATGCAGGGCTAATTTAAAGCTTCTGACTCGCAGCTCTTTTTTTTTCTTACATATTTTCCCTTTCTATGTGCTTAAGCATCATTTATATGTTTGCAGCATGTTTGCACTTTACTGCTCTTCCTTTTCATTTTTCCTTCCAGTTTGTTTTTCTCTTAGTTAAATATTTGCAGCACAGTTTTTCTCCTTGGCCACCATCGATATGAACTCTAGGCTTTCTGTTATATTCATGCTTTTTATTTTGAAACACTAACTCTATCAGCAATATCTGGTTAATACCTGCTGAACTGGAGCATCTATTTAATGACAATCTATGATACAGAACTGTAACTGCTGTAGTTTTCTGCATAGAACATCCTCCAAATTCCTTCCTGCTGACTTTAGGTCCAATCTGCATGATTTATTTCTATTTGCGTGTTTGTACCAAACAGCCCTGGATGCCCCCAAAGACCTGTCTGTAGCAGAGGTAACGGAGACCACCATGACGCTGGAGTGGAAGCGGCCGGTGGCCAAACTGGACTCCTACAGGCTGGTCTACATGTCTGCTGATGGTCAGAGGGCTGAAGACACGGTGGCAGCCAGCTCTGACTCTCACACCCTGAGGGGCCTGAACCCTGGCATGATGTACACCATCAGCATGACCGCAGAGCGGGGCCGCAGGAACAGCGTCCCCGCCACCGTCTCAGCTCCCACAGGTCAGCATGTCCAGCTGCTTTCTGCCGCATCATGAGCTGCTTTAGGACGACACAGCAGAATGGAAGACAGGTTCTAGTTAGTATTTAAATAAACCATGACCAGAACATCACTAACCATGACCATGATGGCTCCTAAAGACGCTCGCTGGTCCATCTGATAGGATCAAATATGGCTTCCAGAATCATTTCTCTCTATGAGAAAAAACAAACAAAGAATCTGAACTAGAAGGTTTGTTTTGCTGAAAATATGAATGAAACTGTTCCAGGGGTGTGATGGTGGTGCTGAGGTGAGGGTGGGGGGTTATTGAGGTGAGGGTGGGGGTTATAGAGGTGAGGTGGGGGTTGGGGAGGTGGTGGGGGGTTATTGAGGTGAGTGGGGGGTTATTGAGGTGAGAGTGGGGGTTATAGAAGGTGAAATTGGGGGTGTTATTGAGGTGAGGGTGGGGGGGGTTACTAGGAGGTGGGAGGGTGGGGGGTTATTGAGGTGAGAGTGGGGGTTATAGAGGTGAGGGTGGGGGGGTTAGGGAGGTGAGGGTGGGGGTTATAGAGGTGAGGGTGGGGGGTTATAGAGGTGAGGGGGGGGGGTTGGCTGAGGGGTGAGGGTGGGATGGGTTATAGAGGTGAGGGTGGGGGCTATACCCACCCCCCTCAGTTTTTCCCTCCTGCAGCCAAACTGGTGCAATGAATGGAAATGATTGTTTGGATCAAAGTGTCTCCGTCTCCTTCGGCTCATTTATTACAGATGGAAACATTTGGTCCTTTTTTCCCTGAATCAGGATTAAGTGGATGAAATTCTTCAGGCTGCAAAAACAAACATTCTCTGGAAAGGCCAAGATGGCCGCCTCAGACAGGGATCAGAGCCTCGTATCTCTGTCCTTAAAGATGGAATCTGTGGCTGGATGTTGGTGGGCGGCGGCCTGGACGTGAGCGCCGCCCTCTGCCGCGTTCATTCATGTGCTAATTGGCGGCGTGAGCCCCCCCCCCTCTGCTTTCTGGGAGATTTGACCAGGATGAACTGTGGGGCTGTCTGATAAAGGGACCCATGCTGGGTGTCCTGCTAAATCGCTGTCTGCACAGTCAGCAGACGTCTAATCCACGGCCTGGGGGGGGCTATGGGGGGGTTGTACCTGAACAATCACAGAAAAGGATTAGAATAATAAATATGATAAATAAAGCCTCTGAATAGACCTGCTTAGTCAGAAGGATCCAGCAGGAAGGCAGAGAGGAACGGTCCGGCTGCTGACTCCTCTGGGCTGGAAACATGTCGCATCAAACAGAGGACAGATCTAGAGTCCTAGAGTGTGACCTGTTGACCCTGTGATGATGATGATGATGGGGGGAGGAAGGACTCTACCTCTGCCATGTTTGTTTTTTATTTTCTCTTTGCATTAACGGACATTAAACACCTGACGATCTAGATTTTGGTTCCTAGAATGTGAGATTTTCTCTTCATCAGTTTCTACCAACGTGATGATGTTCCTCCTCTCAGCCCGGCCGGGATTAAACCTGTCTCAGTGTGCAGCGGGGGGGGTGCAGCATCACCAGCCACCCTCCTCTTCCTCACTCACA